>CABHPP010134106.1:0-40139 GCA_902168425.1 Peromyscus attwateri
TAGTCATCCCAGAGGGTAGCCTTGGTACCAATCCTGACCTGCCCTCTTGTCTCTGCCACCGTTCTTTGTGCCCCTCTGAAGTGTCCACATCGAAGAGAACTCTGTCCTAACCACATGTACTTGGTTGTGTCATATTTACCTTGATTAGTAAAAGTGATGATCTGAACCTTTGAAATCAAATTTGGTAGCCTCGGTTTAATGGGCAACAGGGATAGAATGTTACTCTATAATCATATGACAGTCCATAAGAATCTCGGTGTGGCCAGGACATTTGCTCAACTATGTTCATAGCAGCATTATTCATAATAGCCAGAACCTTGAAGCAACCTAGATGTCCTTCAACCAAAGAATGGATAAAGAAAATGTGGTACATTTACACAATGAGTATTACTCAGTGGTAAAAAACAGTAACACCATGAAATTTGTCAGCAAATGGATGGAACTAGAAAAATATCATCCTGAGTGAGGTAACCTAGACCCAGAAAGACAAACATGGTGTGTACTCACTCATAAGTGGATATTAGATGTAAAGCAAAGGATAACCAGGCTACAATCCACAGCCCCAGTGAAGCTAGGTAACACGCAGGACCCTAAGAGGGATACATGGATCATCCTAAGAAGGGGAAAATAGATGAGACATCCTAGGTAAACTGGGGATGGGGTGGGAGAAGTAAAGGGGAGGAGATGGGGGACGGAAATGAGGGATTGGGGTGGCTAAATCGGGGGAGGGGTGGAGAGGGAGAGCAATGAAAGAGAGATCTTGATAGAGGGAACCGTTATGAGGTTAGGGAGAAACCTGGTGCCAGGGAAACTCCCAGGAATCCACAAGGATGACCCCAGCTAAGACTCCTAGCAATAGTGGAGAGGGTGCCTGAACTGGTCTTCTCCTGTAATCAGATTGGTGACTACCCTAGTTGTCATCACACAGTCTTCATCCAGTAACTGATGGAAGCAGATGCAGAGATCCACAGCCAAGCACTGGGCTGAGCTCTGGGAGTCCTGTTGAAGAGAGAGAGGAGGGATTATATGAACCAGGTGGGTCAAGGTCATGACAGGGGAACCCACAGAAACAGCTGACCAAAGCTCATGGGAGCTCACGGACTCTAGATCGACAGCTAGGGAACCTGCATGGGATCAGCCTAGGCCCTCTGCATGTAGGTGACAGTTGTATAGCTTGATCTGTTTGTGAGATCCCTAGCAGTGGGACCAGGATCTGTCCCTGATGCATGAGCTGGCTTTTTGGGACCTATTCTCTATGGTGGGATGTCTCGCTCAACCTTGATGCAGTGGGGAGGAGCTTGGTCCTGCCTCAACTTGATATGCCATGCTTTGTTGACTCCCATGGGAGGCCTCCCCCTTTCTGAGGAGTGGATGGGGGGCGGTTAGAAAAGACCTTAGAGGAGGGAACAGGAGGAGAAGAGGGAGGGGAAACTGTGGTTGGTATGTAAAATAAATTTAAAAATTTAATAAAAAAAAAAAAAAAAAAGAATCTCGGTGGCCCCCAAAGGGAGTGGCACTATTAGGAGGTGTGGCTTTGTTGGAATGGGTGTGGCCTTGTTTGAGGAAGTGTGTCACTGTGGGGGCAGGCTTTGAGGTTTGTGAGTCAGTTGATTTCCTGTTGCCTGCAAGATGTAGCACTCTCAGCTCCAGCACCACCTCTGCCTGCACACCTCCATGCTCCCTGCCAGGACAATAATTGACTGAACCTGTGAAACTGTAAGCGAGCCCCCTCAGTTAAATGTTTTCTTTCTAAGAGTTGCTGTGGTCATGGTGTCTCTTCACAGTGACTGAAACCCTGACTAAGACACTCAGTGAGGGTAGAGGTTCCCACCGAAGCAATTCTTGGAAAAATGTACATGTCTGTATTAACCTTACAATGGTTCACTGTACTTTTCCATGGGGCACCCTCCAGGAAGTGCTGGAAGTCGGGCAGGCTGCAGACACAGGTGTGCGCTGAGTCCTCTCCCTGAACGGCCAATGTCAGAGAAAGGGGTACATTCCTAACACCCTTACTGCACAAGTAGAAACTGAACTTTGGCTAAGGAGTTCTTTCTGTTGTCACAGTCCTCCAACTGTGTCAGATTTCTATCCCTGGGACAATTAATTTATACAGGGGAAATGTTTTTTTGTTTTTTTTGTTTTTTTTTTTGGTCGTGTTTCAGAGGGTTCAGTCCATGGTTGCTCTGGGCCTGTGGTGAGAAAGAACATGATGGTGGGGGAGCAGAAGAGGGTCAAAGACAAAGAAACTATCACACAACAACCTCTCTTCTAGCTTCCTTTCTGTTGCTGTGACAAGCACATTACCAAAAGAAACTTAGGGAAGAAAAGATCCGTTTGGATTATACTTGTAAGTCATGATTGACTGAAGGAAGTCAAGGCAGGGCTCAGGGCAGATCTACTTGCTATTCCACACAACATCAACTTTGACCAAGAAACTCATTTCATAGCCAAGAAGTACAGTAGGAACCACAGAGAGGGCTGCTTGCTAGCTGGCCCACAAGCCAGCCTATACCTAGCTTTCTTATACAGTTTAGGATCACCAGCTTAGGGAATGGTACTACCCACAGTGGACTGAGTCCTTCTACATCAATGAACAATGCAGACAATTCCTCATAGACATGCTCATGGGCTAATCTAATCTGGGTCATCCCTCAGTTGAGATTCCCCTCTTAGGTGAGTCTAGGCTGTGCCAAGCTGACAGTTAAAACAAACTGGGACATACTCTTTAAAGAGACCCCCCCCCCCAATGACCTAACTTCCTTCAAGGCTGCTGTTTCTGGTGGCAACTTCTGGCTGCTCAGGTGAGCAGGAAGGGAGGGAGGGAGGGAGGGAGGGAGGGAGGGAGGGAGGGAGAGAGGAAGGTTTAACTCTTCCTCCTATATGGAAAGGCAGGCAGGGAGGGGAGCATGTTGAGCAGTGTTCTTTCCACCTTTGAACACAGTCCTTCTCTAGCTGCTGGTCGGATGTGCACAGGAAGATGTCAGAAAAGCCAGTTTGTTAAGAGTTCCTAAGCACCTCGGGCCCCCTGTCCTGCACTAGTGGTCAGGTCACCCCAAAGCTAATGATACTTGAGCCTCAGAAGTGTACACTCACTCAGTGGCCCCTCTGAGCCCTCAGCTTCATTTTGTTGGCACGTCTCTGTTTTCCTCAAAGAGCACTCCTACTTTGTATAGCTCCGCCTTTGGGGCTCCCCAGACTTACCCTTAGAAAAGACAGTCAGGGAGTACAGCACAGTGGACCTCCAGGGATCCTGGGGAGCCAGAGGTCACTTCAGGGCGTCTGTCCTGTCTCATCGTAGCCAAGCAGGGGACAGCTGGGTTTGGCACACTGCATCTTTTAGCAGCTGGGCAGGTTGGAGGAGAAGGGTCCAAGGGCATACATGTGGCTCTCCCTGCACATGACCTTCTATATCCAGCCCTGTCCCCCATGACAGCCATGCCAAAGGCTTTCAGAGCTGGGCTCCAGGAACCTGTGCAGGTGAAGGCAGTCCACATCACCTGGCCTGAGGCAGGCTGAGTGGAGTCTGCCCACACCTGCAGCCTGTTCACCCAGGACCTTAGCCAGAGGGAGAAGATTCCAGATCAAGGAACCAGGATGTCTGTGAGTTGGGATGATGACCCCCACCCCCAGGCAGGGTGTGTCCCAGGGATGCATGGGTAAAATCCATATAAGCATGTAATACACTCTAAACTTTTGTGTCTTTGCTGCATGGATGACATGCCTTCATGTAAAAGGAAAGGGAAAGATCACTCCCCTCCACCCGAGGCCCATTAGCTTCTGTCTTTCACACCCCTCCAACATGTGCCAGGAGTGGGGAGGCCTGCAGGCTGCGGCCTGCACTACTTACCCTTCTCTCCTGTGACCACACACCTGACAAGAAGCCATGGTGAGGAAAGGATTTATTCTGGCTCGCTGTTTGGGAGGGGGGGAATCTATCAGGGCCTGGTAGGGAAGACATGGCAAGGTTCATGATGGTGGGAACATGTATGACTCCTCACATTTAACCCCGCCAGGAGGCATTTAAAAAAAGGCAGGCTGGTGTTCAACTGCCTTTGCCCCCTCCCCACTTTTATTGGCTCTTGGACCCCTCCCCACAGACACACCCAAAGTTGTATCTCACTAATGCTCTAGGGCAGTGGTTCCCAACCTTCCTAACGCTGTGACCCTTTAATGCAGTTCTTCATGTTGTGGTGACCCCTCCAACCATAAAATTGTTTTCGTTGCTACTTTTTAAGTGTAATTTTGCTGTTGTGAATTATAATGTAAATATCTGTGTTTTTTGACAGTCTTAGGTGACCCCTGTGAAAAGGTCATTCAGCCCCCAAAGGGGTTGAGACCCACAGGTTGAGAACCTCTCCTCTAGGGGATCTTTTAACCCAGTCACCTTGACAATCAAATTTAACCTTCTTTTGGCTTCATGAGTGTGTAAGGGGGACAGGAAGCCAGGTCCTGTGTTCTGCTGCTTCTGTGAAAAGCCACCCTGCAGCTTGCCTGCCACTGCCTCAGCCAGTATCACTTTCTGCGGCTCATCTTCCTCCTAGGTAAGGTTGATCAATGATAAACAGCTCAGGGGGATTAAAGGGAACGGTAAGAGGCACAGCGTCCTTCCTGGATCAACAGTGTCACATAATCTTCTCATGGTCCTTTGCCCTCCTCCCCCTTGCCCTCACATGGCAGGGTGACACTACCTTCTGTGAGGATCCTAGGGAAAAGCCAGAGCTGCTACCAACCCCACCCCCTGCACATGATATACCGTTACTTGGAACGAGGATTCATTGGTGGCACCACCAGGAGGGAACAGGTTGTGCTATCACCAACCAGGCGGAGGCATGATGCTTTCCCAGCAGTCTGTGAGCACTGCCAGCAACTCTATTAGACACTGGAAAGCCCTGAATGCATGAATGTGCTTGTCTGTGAGTGTGCATGTAGAGACCAGAGGTTGACACCAGATAGCCTCTTGGCCTTATTTTTTGAGACAGGGTCTCTCACTGAAACTGAAGCTCACCAAATAGTTAGACTGGCTGGTCAGTGAGCTTCGGAGATTTGCCTTTCTCCATGGCCTGCCCTGCCCCCCCCCCCAGCACTGGGCTTATCCACAGTGCCCACCTCATTGCCTCGCCGTGTTTTTATATGGGTGCTGGGGATCAAAACTCAGGTCCTCGTGATTGTGCAGCAGGCACTGTCCTGACTCAGCAGGCCCCAAGGTGATCCCAGATCCCCAGAGAGGGCTGGGACAGTCACAGCCTTTCCAGAGAGAACTGGCCAGGAAGGTGTTGGACGGAGAGCATCAGCAGGGGGCAACACAGGTAGATCGAAGTTCTCTGGATTGCGGCTCTTCAAAGAGCCTCCTCTCTGCCCAAGGACTCATCTCCTGTCTTCTGAAGCACTTCGTAAAGACTCTGCCATGCCCTTGCCTCTCCTACAGACAGCATCTTGCCAGAAAATAAAAGTTCTCCGTGCGCCATCCTCAGTCATCTGCACAGCTGAGGGAGTTCTAGCCTAGTCCGCTTCAGAAGAGACTGGTTTGGGTTAGTTTGCCATTGCTATAATAAAATACCTGAGGCTGGGGACTATATAAAGAAAAGAGTTTACTTGGCACATAGTTTTGGAGGCTAGAAGTCTACAACTGGGCAGCTCGAGCCAGTCAAACTCTGGTGAAGGTCTGTGTTAGTTTCCTTCTCCGTTGCTGTGATAAACGCCATGGCCAAAAGCAACTTGAGGAGGAAGGGATTGTATTTGTCGGACCCTTCCAACTGACAGTCCATCGTTTGAGGAAAGTCACGGCAGGACCTTAAGCAGAACCCTGGAGACAGGAACTAAAGCAGAGGCCTCGGAGGAGTGCTGCTTACTGGCAACTTGCTTTTTTATACGACCCAGAACCACCTGGGTCCTCCTACATCCACCATTAGCTAAGAAATTCCCCCACAGACCTGCCCACCAGTCTGGTGGATAATTCCTCAACTGACATTTCCTTTTCCCAGGTATGTCTTGGTCTGTGCCAAGTTGATAAAAACTATGACACAGGTTTGAAAGGTCAATGATACCATGTGGAAAGGGGAGAGGTCACACCAGAGGGCAGGAAGTGCCATACTCAAGAACTAACCTGGACTGCAGGGCAGTTCTCGCCGACCTATGACCTCCAACTGAACTCCATCTCTCAACCTTGGGACATTGCTACATTGGGAATCGAGCTTTCAACACATCAACTCTTGGGGCACATCCTCAAACCACTGCTAAGCCAGAGCGACAGACTGTGACAAACACAAACCAAGAAGAAGGGGAATTGGGAACCAATATAATTTCAGGATATAAGAAAAAATTATTTACATAAAGTTTGGGGGAGAGTATATATATATTGAAATGGATTCTCATACAGACACTTTTGGAATAGGGGCTGTCAGCACTGGGCTAGCTCCTTCTGTGAAGGGATGAGTGAAGGTTGGTATGAGGAATGGCAACAATTGTTGTTTTTGCTCTTTTAGGGGGCCTGCCACCCAGCCCCCAAATACATCAGTCACAGAGGCTTATTCTTAATTATAAATGACTGGCCTTATCTTGGCTGGTTGCTAGCCAGATTTTCTTAAATTATCCCGTCTACCTTTTGCCTCTGGGTTTTTCCTATTCTCTTACTTCTGTATATCTATCTTACTCTTACTCCGTGGCTTTCAGTGTAGCTGGGTGGCTGGCTCCTAGCTCTCTCTCTCTTTTTCCTATATATTCTCTCTGCCTGCCAGCTCCACCTATCCTTTCTCCTGCCTTGCTATTGGCCATTCAGTTCTTTATTAGACCATCAGGTGTTTTGGACAGGCACAGTAACACAGCTTCACAGAGTTAAACAAATGCAGCATAAACAAAAGTAACACACCTTAAAATAATATTCTACAATGAATGACCTCTGCAAAATGTGAAAATAAGGTTACAACAAAATAGTCTGTGATACCCTGAGTCAACCATGTCTCTTCCTGTGGCTCTCTATCATCTGAACCCACCCCCAAGTCTGGAAAAATCAACTGTCATGTCAGACCTGGAGGGGTAAGACCAGCCAGTTCATGGGCACAGGATCAAAGTTCTAGATGGATGTTTGGCCAGCGTGTGTGTGTGTGTGTGTGTGTGTGTGTGTGTGTGTGTGTGTTTTACACATGGGTCTGTATGTGTATGCATGTAAAAGTCACATGAGCACCTCTGCTACTTGACCTATCTCTCCAGGACCTGACCTTGAAGGAGGAACCAGGACCTGAAGCATTGGGCCAATACAGCCTAATTCTCTTGATGCTGTTGGCGGTACCAGGGAACGGGAGTTTCAGTAGAGGTGCCAGTATTTAGTCACCAGTACCAGGAGCCATGGCACCTCATGGAGCTGTTTTCCGAATGCCATCAGGCTACAGCCCAGATCTAGCTGTCTTAAATCCACCCTATTTCCAAGCCCAACTCTCCACTGGATCCTTCAAGTTTCTTAACACCATCCAACAATCTCCTCTGTTTAAGCAAGCTGGAGTTGGATGCTGTGTTTTGCAACCTCTAAGCTGACGAGTCATTCTGCTGTGAGCATCTAATTACTCCTGCTGGTGTTGGGTGGGAGAGCCGGCATTACCCATTCTGGAAAGAAGTGGTGTTGAGGACCGAATATAACACAGCTCATGCACAACAAAATTCCCTTTATTGATATTAATCACAGTTACAAGGTCTTATCCAGCAGAAAGGACGATTTGCAATAACAGAACTATACACAAAGATGTAAGGATAAAATATACACATGTACCAATCACCAACCCAGCTAGCCTCAACCAATCAAATTGAAGGAGTCTTCAATTTTGCTCACCAGTGCTTCAGAAGAACAGCCAAATACCCAGCTGAGGTTGACCTCTGGGATCTTGAACATTCACAGACTACAATATTCACCCTCGGAGGGAGGGAACACGCGAACACAGAGAGCAGACACTGAGAACCCAGTACCTGAATGCCTGGGTCCCAGGTAGAGTCCACTCTGAGTCCCACACACTCCTCTGACCATGGAGGGCTCGGGCCTCAGATGTGTTGGGAGAGCCGATGGCGGAGCTACGTGTATGATGGAGCAGGTTAGCATATAGTCTAGGTCCAGTCATTCTTCAGGGTCATCTCAGAATTTTAAGTTTTCTAAGAAAGGAAACGTAAAAATACATCTTCCTACCCCCTTTCCTTTCTCATCCGAAGCCCTCTGGCCAGATTCCAACAAAGCCTACCGAAGCTCAGGGGCTCTGGATGGGGTGATGTTTCCAAGTGGCCAGCAGAGAAAGTGCCTTAGCAGACTCCAAAGGTCACTCATTCGCTAGAGCTAACTTAACTCCCTTAGTAAACGAGGGGTTGAGTACCTGCACTTTGCTAGTATTCGTAAGTCTCAGAAAAATGATGGCTGTAAACACATCCAGATTAATAGCTAAGGAGATCTAGGAACCATGACGAAGTGCTCTGTTCTTGTGACCTACCAAGAGTAGAGGCCTCAGCTCAAAACCATCCTCACACCGCTCTTCACAGGGCACACTCTGTGTTCACAGTCACCCTAATTTCCAAATTTCTCTAACCTCAGTAATGCCAATCTTTGCCTTCGGACAAAAGAGAAAGACGAGCTGACTCCCTTCCCTTCATGTGGGAGCCGTCCCGTGCATGCCTCCCTGGAGGAAGCAGACCCTGTTGAAGCTGGCTCAGCCTTGGAGAGCAGCCTTCTGTGTTCACGATGCTTCTCTCCTGGCATTCTGGGTGGACAGAAGATCCATGATGAAAGAGCACAAGGGACTCTGGCCACCTGCTCTAAGACCCTAGGCCAACATGCTCAGGACTTGTGTCCTAAGAGCTGACTTCTGGAGGTGACCCCGAGGAGCTGAAATCGAGTCTAGTGAGGGAGACTGGAGGTGGGACAGTAGGACTGGTTGGCCTTGACATTCCCACCGAGGAAAGATTCCTTCCACTCAGTGGCCCAAACACAAATCTACAGTTCTATGACGCCTTGAGATTACAAAGAAAACCAGCTTCTCCCTCCAAAGCAAAATGAAAAGTCAAAGTGTAATCAGAGCTGATCTGTAAGGAGATGGGGAGGAGAGAAAGGAACGGGGTTTTAATGTGAAGAGAGAGGCTCATGGTCCTGCAGAAGCCTGGAATTTTCCTTCCTGGGTCTGAAGGTTGTCAGAGCTAGCCAAGGCCCACATCCAGGGACATCATCACCACGAATCCCAGGATGGAGGCCCAGGATGCCAGCTTCCCGTTGCCACTAGGAGGGAAGGAGAGGAAGATGGTAAGGCTTAACTGATGCTTCTCCAGGCTGATGGTCCCTTCTGCAATACCCAACTGCAACAGGAAGTATCCTAACAGTGGCAAGGCTGACAAGTGGGCATCACAGGCCAAGCGACTCTTCTGTCCTAATCCCAGGCGATGCCTCGTTAGGCCAGTCCCATTATTTCCTGTGATTCTTGGGGCTGCCGCAGCACAGGGAAATCATTTGACCATGGCTCTCCAGTTCATGCTTGAATAACAAAGTAGTGATCAGGAGGTGTCTTAGTTTGGGTTTCTGTTACTGCAATGAAACACTGGCTTATTTGGTTTTACACTTCACCATTGTTATTCATCACTGAAGGAAGTCAGACAGGTACTTGAAGGGGCAGGAAGCTGGAGGTAGGAGCTGGTGCAGAGGCCATGGAGGAGTGCTGCTTACTGGCTTGTTCCTCGTGGCTTACTCAGCCTGCTTTCTTATAAAAGCATACCCAGGATCACCAGCCCAGGGATGGTACCACCTACAATGGGCTGGGCCCTCCCCCACTGATCACTAATTGAGAAAATGCCTTACAGCTGGATCTCATGGAGGCATTTCCTCAACTGAGGCTCCTTTCTCTCTGATGACTCTAGCTTGTGTCAAGTTGACACATAATACTAGCCAGTACAGGAGGTCTGGGGAGATAGCTCACCAGTAAAGAGCACTGCTTCTCTTGTAGAAGACCAGAATTCAGTTTCCAGCACCACGGCAGTCGGCTCGCAATTGTCTGTGATTACAGTTCCAAGGATCTGACTTCTGGCCTCTACACACACACACACACACCTTCTAAAAATTAGTGACTGTTACTTACGTTTTCTTCATGTGCATAGGGAGAGGGTATAGGCACATGTGTATATGGGTATAGGTGCACATGTGTGCACATATATGTGGAGGTCACAGGTCAGTCTTGGGAGTCATTCCTCTGAAGGCACTGTCTACTTGTTGCCTGTGACAGGGTCTCCTTCTGGCCTGGGACTCACTGATTGGGCTAATCTGCCTACCCATGAAGCCCCAGGAATCCACCTGTCTCTACCTCCCCTGTACGGGGATTACATCCACCATGCCTGGCTTTTTATGTGGGTTCTGGAGACGGAACTCAGGTTCTCAAGGTTGAGTGACAAGCACAGTGCTGACCAAGTCATCTCCCCAGCCCTGGTTACTATCCTTAAAGACATTGACCTGACATGATAAAGCAGCTGCACAATTATTCTGTTATAAACACCTGAATGAAACCATGCAAGGCCCCTACCCTGCCCACCATCCCCCTTGACAACTGGCCACCGCTCTCTTCATTCCAGCAGAGAGAGAGAGAGACAGAGAGAGAGATAGAGAGAGAGAGACAGAGACAGAGAGACAGAGACAGACAGAAACAGAGAGACAGAGTCAGAGTCTAAAGGTAGTCTAAAGCTGTCCAGTTCATCAAGGGGCCAGAGGTCCCGCTTTATACCACTGTATGATGTCACCTTCCTTCTCTTTATTTCAGTTTTAGCAAGCAGAGGAGGGACAAGAACAATTGTGGGAAGGGGCAGAGGGATCTGGAGAATAAGGAAAGGAAAGAGAAAGGAAGAGAGGACAGATGTGAAGGGGGGATGTGTCTCAGACTAGGCCTGGAGCAGGGGTGGACAGCTGGGCAAGCTCCCCACCTGATCTGCGCTTCGGGGATGATGTCATCCATGACCACGTAGACCATGGCACCAGCAGCAAAGGCCAGTGCATAGGGCAGGACAGGCTCAGCAAGTACCACAGCAAAGGCTCCGAAGACCCCAGCCAAGGGCTCCACCATGCCACTCAGCTGTCCATACCTAAGGAGCGAACAGAGACATTGACCAATGCAGGGAGACACAAGCAGATGTGCCACTTGCCCAGACTGCTGATCCAACCCTAGAAAACAGACGTGTGTGGTGGGCATCTTGTCTGGCCATGTTCTAAGAAGCACTTCCCCCTCCTTGCCCAGGTCTCCCAGAAGCAGTTATGGTAGCTTCATACCCCTTATTTCCTTTGGACCTTTGAGTTGCCTATGTTGTCTTTGGACAATGACAATTTGATTGGAACATAATTTGCATCCCATGTAACATTCACTGTGTAGCCAATTGTTTTTAGTATATTTACAAGGTTAAGTGAACATCACCATCAATTCCAACATCTTTATCACCCTAAAAAGGAGCCAATGGCCATTAGCTGCCATGTTCTATCTATTCCTCCTCCCAGTCCCTGTCAACATGAGTCTCTCCATCTCTTTCCCTCTATATGTTTGCTGCCCCTGGATATTACCTACAAACAGAATCATATCTGGTTGGAGGGGGTGAGGGTGGCTGATTTCTCCTAGCATAATGTTTTCAAGGTGTATCCTTGCTGTAGCATATAGAATGTTTGGAGCATGCTGTAGCATGTTTGGAGTGTGTGTGCACGCACGTGTGTGTTATGTGTGGTGTGTGTGTGTTATGTGCGGGGGTGGGGGTGGTCGGGGGGGTGGGGGTGAGGGAGGGTCCACGGGCGCACATGCACATGCAAGCACCCACCTGTGAGGAGGCCAGAGAAGGAGCGGGATACCTGCTTGTTTACTCTCTGTTCTATTCCCTTGAGACAAGCTTCTCACGAAAGCTAAGCAGGGAGCCAACATCCCCAGTGATCCTCCTGTGCCTGAACCTCCCATCTCCACAATACTGGGGTTGCAGGCACACATGGTCACACCTGGCTTTTTAGAGGAGTGTTGGGCATTCCAATCTGATCGCATGCTTCTACAGCAAGTCTCCTCTCCACTGAGCTATGGTTCCAGCCTATGCAGAATATCTTTCTAAGAATGAATAACAGTCACTGTCTGGCTGGACATGCCATCTCTCTGCTCATCTTTGATGCCTATGTTGAATGACAGGACACTGATTAGGAATGGTCTTGGTGTATCCCAAGGACAGTTGTGGGAGGCATGTTTGGGGGTTTAGGCTGTCACTGTGTCAGAGATGGGCCTACCTGGACATTTGTGTATTGACTACATGTTCTCTACTCCCCACCCTCAGAACCACCATCTTGGCTTAAGGTGAGATTTCTCCTTTTAAGGAGGTCCTTTATTTGAGCTAGGAAGAAGAGGTGACTGCTGCTCCAGAACAGATGAGCTCTGATCAAAAGAGCAGCACAGATGAGTGAGCACTGAGGATGGCAAAAGCGAGTGGTAAGCCGGGCCCTGCAGGCGGAAGCCTCCTGCTGCAGTACAGCACCAACGAGCAGAGGGTTGGGCCCCTCTCTTGAAGTGGGTGCTTGGGAAGATGCACAGCATCTGAGCTCCAGTCCCCCCATCTGTGTCTCGGGGGTGAGAGACACTGCCCACCTCCAGCCTCCCCAGAAGGAGGGCAACTTGTGTGAGATCTCAGCCGCTCTCTGCTAGAGGCAGAAGTGGGCACCGGGAGACCCTCCTTTTGCTGTGGAATCTTTTAGAGCAGATAGCGCATCCTGGCTCCTTATGTTTTCACAAACAGAAGAGCAGGACAGACAGCCCTCTGGTTTATCTGCCCCCTCCCTATGGCCTTGTTGTCTCTGGGAAATGTAGCGTTGACATCAAGTCCGGACTGGAGTTTGAGAAGGAGAACAAAGCTTCCCTTCTCGATCTCGGTGCTGACCACAAATCTCTTCATCTCCTCCCTCCTTTCTCCCTGGTGCCTCGACTATTAGAAATGACAGCTGTGGCTTTGGTAGGTTATGAAAATCTCTAAGGCCACCCACCTCCTGCTCTCCCAAATCCTCTATTTGAGGGTCTCTAACAATGGAGAAAGGGATCTGTAGAGGGTGGAAATGTGATCACTTAAGTACCTGTGCAAACTTGCAAGTCACAGGACCTTACACAATGGAAGGCATTTTAAAATTGTCCCATTAGCAGTCTGCATGAGTGCTGTGACCTTATGTTGTAGAGCAGTGATTGTTTTAGCAAGGACATGTGAGAGGCCCATGTCCCAAGTGGAGGACATACGAGAAAAGCTATCGTAATGACACTCGGGGGACAGTGGTGGCCAGGTGAGCCTGGACTGAGGAGATTGTGACATTTAGAGGAGACATATGATGGAGGAAGTGGCTAGTGCTGATGGCCATGGGTTGCTTTCCACAGAAGCCTTTGAAAAGGGACACAGCCACTCAAACTGGCTGTGTGAAGGTCAAAGGTTAAGAGATGAGCTTATGTCTTGGGGGTCTCCACTGTGTGTACAACATTCACCCACATTTGTGGTGTTCTTCCAGAAGCCTCACAATGGCTCCCAACATGAGCCTGACCCTGCAAAACAGAATTCACACCAAGTCGTTTACAGCCTACACCACTCGCCTCTGAGCCAATGGGCCGGTACACTCACCAGAAAGCTCTCCAGGTAGAGAAGCCTGCTCCACGCAGAGGGAGGCTGACAGCCAGGCCCTCGGGGAAATTCTGGATCCCAATTCCAATGGCCAAATTCCTGCAAAACAAGAAGGCAAAGTCCTACTTAGCTTTGACTATTTAACATGTCCTAAAGTCATCTTAAGAGGAATTGGCCGGGCGGTGGTGGCGCATGCCTTTAATCCCAGCACTTGGGAGGCAGAGGCAGGCGGATCTCTGTGAGTTCGAGGCCAGCCTGGGCTACCAAGTGAGTTCCAGGAAAGGCGCAAAGCTACACAGAGAAACCCTGTCTCGAAAAATTAAAAAAAAAAAAAAAAGGAGGAATTGTTTAGGTCAGACTAGCCTGTGGGCAATGTCTTTGGGGGACAGTCTTGATTAGGTGGCATCATTGAAGGGAGTGACATCTTCCTCCTTGCTGTCCTCCTGTCCTGAGTCCCTTGTCATATTCCGTCTCCAGTATGCCACAGTGTATCAGAGAACATGCTGGTTCCAACTCAGGATGGCCCAAGTTTGCTATACAAGTCTGTGTCAATCACTGGAATTTTACACGTGTGTGTCTAATACACAACATGGGGACAATGATGTGTCACAGTTCAGCCTAACAATGCCTGAAAAGTTCTTAACACAGGGAGATGGTCTGTGCACTTGAGTTTCTGTTTCCTGTAGTGCAGAGATGGCTGTGTCTCATTTGATCCAGAAGGGACATCAGAACCAGCACAAGGAAGGAAACACAGAGAACGAAGGTGACACTGCTGTGGCTCCAGGCTCAGGTTTCCCACGGACTCTTGCTGCATTTCTCTGGGCTTGGGTGGTGTTCACTGTGACAGCCTCTGGTCTTCTGCCTCTGCAAGAGCCTAGGGGTTTGTGCTGTGCACCTGAGTCAGATGCTAGGGACCTGTCCATGAGAGGCAGCTTTGTGCAGAAGCCAGAGACTAGATCACAGCAAAGAGAGAATGGGAATGAGGTAGGCACACGGGCAATCCATAATTGATCAAGGGAGACGAGGCACACATGATTATAATTTATAATGCACACACATAAACCCTCATGCCAACTTGCAAAGCAAGGAGAGATGCCACAGGAGGGAACGGGGCCAGTCTGAGGGCAACAGAAAGGCAATTTGAAACTACCTCCCTGGACAAGACTTGACCTTGGTTAAACAGGTCTAGGGGCAGCCTCCATGGAGGGCCCTTCTGATTCCAGAGCTTCAAGGACACCAATCAACTAGCAATGTTGCCTGTGGCCTGAAGGAGTTGGAGGTGGTCTAGATGCAAAAAGGGAAAGTTGCCTCATGCTTGGCTTTCTGGTCAATTGACTCCTGTCTGTCCGCTTTGCTCCCAATAGGAATTTGCCCCTTAGCTCTGGACAGATACAAGGGAGGGCTACAGACCAGCAGTTGGAGCCCGGGGCCACTCCATGTTTGTGCCCAGGTTCCAGGATCAGAACATAATTTGCTACCTTGAAAGCCCACCAGGCCAGCTCTGGCCATGGCCCTCCAGTCTAGACTCTAGCAAAGAGCACTAGGGATAACTCAGTATTAAATATCATGACTCCATTTTGTTTGGGGGCTTCATCTCCTCTTCATCTTCCTCATGTTTGCCTTCACCCACCATCACCACATATGCACATGTATCTCATAGGAGGCTCAATGACCCTGTATTCTGGGACCATCTCAGGGAGTCTCTTAGACAAAGACCAACTCTACCAGAATCAAACTTATAAACATTTAGTTAGTATGTATTCCATTTAGTTAACTCACATGTTTGAATACTTGGTCCCCATTTGGCGGAACTATTTGGGAAGGATTAGGAGGTGTGGTCTTCTTGGAGGAGGTGTCACTGGGGGCAGGTTTTGAGGCTTCAAAAGACTAGTGCCATTCCCAGTGTGCTCTCTGCCTCCTGCTTTCAGCTTGAGATCTGAGCTCTCAGCTGTTCCTTTACTCTGCCATCACGGACTCTGACCCTCTGAAACCAGAAGCTTAACTGAACACTTCCTTTGATAAGTTGCCTTGGTCATGGTATTTCAGAAATAGAAAAGAAACTTATATAGAAGTTTTGTTGATTTCTGATCAAGATAGAGGACCCAACTACAGTTTGTTCTAGAAGCTTCTTCTACCAGTTTTATGTCCAAGAAGACCCTGAGCTCCTTATCCAGGAGTGGGGAACACTGGCATACATTTCTGTGGAAGAAACAAACCTTAAGAACAAGTTCCTGCCAATGCTCCAGCATTCCCCACACTGTCTTCTCCATAGCCGTTGGCAGCACCCTTTACATTCAACACCATTCAATGGCTCCTTGCCTCTCCCTAAATCATGGTCAAATAAGACCAGTTTTCTTGGCATCGCAGACCCCAATGCCAAGGATTTTTTCCCAAAGAGATCAACCTAGGGCAGTGGTTCTCAACCTTCCAAATACTGCAACCCTTTAATACAGTTCCTCATGTAGTGGTGACCCCCAACCATAAAATTATTTCCTTGCAGCCGGGCAGTAGTGGCACATGCCTTTAATCCCAGCACTCGGGAGGCAGAGCCAAGTGGATCTCTGTGAGTTTGAGGCCAGTCTGGTCTACAGAGCGAGATCCAGGACAGGCACCAAAACTACACGGAGAAACCTTGTCTCAAAAAACAAAAACAAACAAGAAAGTTATTTCCTTGCTACTTCATTACTGTATTTTTGCTACTGTTATGAACTGTAATGTAAATATCTGATATGTGACACCCCTGTGGGGTCACAACCCACATGTTGAGAACAACTGGCCTAGGGTCAAACTAGGTCCTATGTCTCTTCTCTGATGCAGAGGCAGAGCTTGGAGGCTAGCTTTGTAGTCCACTGTTAGCATCTACCCTTCTATATACCCATGCAGGAGCATGACCTATCCTAGGAGTGAACATGGAGCCACCAACCCAGTGTCACTAGCACATCCAAGGTGATGCTTCCTGTCCAAAGTCCTGCCATCCACTAGTCAGGCTGAGGAAGCCTCCTCCACATCCTGCCCTGGAGCTGAGCCCTGATAAGCGGGACAGAAACCCCATTCTTCCATCCCTGGCAAGACTCATTGTCGATGCCCTGCCCTAGCCCTGGCACACGGTTTCTAGTCACACCCCAAGATCCTGCCAGGTCTTTCTCTGCAGGGTACTGCTTTGCCGTGTGATCAGGAAGTCTATTCTGAACATTCCTGGGCTCCTGAGACCATGGTGTGGGCTCAGACTACAGCCTCTCAGCCTTCCCTCTTCCTACACAACCTTCTAAATTCAGCTCTCCTTTATATAAGTGCATGCATTCACACACACAAGGCCAGCTGTATTCCCATTCCCAGCTGTACATCATGTTTATTTCTCATTTCTCTAACAAAATACCTACCATAGACACATGAAGGAAGGAAGGATTTGCTTAAGCTCACAGTTTCAGAAAGTTTAGTCTGTGGTCACATGACTCCATTGTGTCTGAATCACAATGAGACAGAGTATCATGGCAGGGAGCACATGGCAGAGCTGTTCACATGACATCAAGGAAGTAGAGAGACACAGAGGAAGGTCCTGGGACAAGAGACAACATCAAAGGACATGTCTCTAGTGATCAGTTCTAACTAGGTCCCACCCCTGTGAGTGTCCATCAGCTCGCCCAAATGCCACTGAATCATGAATCCATCAATAATGTAAAAAATGAGGTCAGCGCCATTACAGTCTGATCACATGTCAATGACTGGGTTGATCAGCTGGGGGCAAAGCCTTCAGTGCATGAGTCTTTAGGAGACACTCCATATCCAAAGCACAGCAGATGCCAGATGGGCAGGGAAAGGGTCTCTTCTTCATCACCGGCATCAGCCCTGGGATGTGATCTGAGTCTCCAGCTCTCAGAACCAGTTCTCCATTCCAGGCACCAGGGAGTGTTACTAGAGGCCTTGCCTGGGACACTCTGCAGACTCTGACGAGGTATGGGACCTGTGCCTGCAAGGTTGGAAGAAAACGCTATGGCTGTGGATCAACATCAGCAGCAGGTGTGAAGACAGACAGAGGTAGTGGTTGAGCCCACCTCCGTTGCAGAGCCTGTTTTCCTCTGCTTTGCTTCCCAACACAGACTGGGAGCCATGGGCACCAGGGGCTGCTGTGAGTGCATGGAGACTCTGCAGACTGGGTGTCCATTCTACATAGACTCTGACGTGGGAGGCCCTGGAGGGGATTCCCGGGAACAAGGGCAGGACCAACAAAGCAGCTGTGGCCACAGTGGGGATTCCTGAGCTACCAGAAGCAGGGGGCTAATGAACACCTGAGGGGATGGAGGGAGAGACTCAGCTGTCAGGGAGGGTCTTCAGAGGACAAACTCTGAGCCTACTCCTAGACGTGTTGGCAGGGATGGGAGAATGTGAGGAAAAAAATGTGCCTAATGCAGAGCTGATGGCTTAGAGGAGGCCCCCACCCCAGTCCCACTGAACAGTCATCCACAATCTCTAACCTAACCAAGCACTCTACAAAGGCATTCCTGGGCCGGCAGACCTGCTGAGCTCCTCCTGCGCTGCAGCTTGGGGAAGGGAAAGCCGAGACAAGAGGTTTCCTTTCCAGGACCTACTACAAAACTGCAAGCCATATTCAAAAGGGGGCGGGGCACGGCGGACGAAAGGGGGCGGGGCATAGGACGCCGGGAAGGCGCACGAACCTAACCCTGTCACCACACCTTTCAGAGCCCAGCAAAGTTGCTGTTGCTGGGTTTTGTTTCTCCTGCTCTCCAAAACCAATACTCTATTACTAGCCCACATGAATATGGGGACAGCAGTGTCCCTTCCCTGAGCAGCCATGCCTCCTAGTGAGCGGTCACCAGGGTCTGGCTGGGCAGTATGAGAGAGGGGACCTTGCCAGAGAGCCAGGAAAAGGCTTACAAGGATAGGGTATCACTGGAGGCCAGGGCAGGCAAGTGGCTCCCAGGGAGCCAGGCTGCAGGGTCAGGAGCAGCCCCAAGGAGGCCGCTGCTGGGAAAGGTGAGCCAAGGCTCTGTGTGGGAGGACTGTCTCTCAGAGGAGTTGGCTTTGGCTGCAGTGCCCAAACTTCTGTTTTCCTTTTCCTGGGGAGTCAGGATTTACTGGGGTGGACCAGACCCAGAGAAATGGCTACTTGCAACCCAGCCTTGAGAGGGTTTAAAAATTAGGCTTGTTTTAAAATTCATTTCACATTATATTTGGAGAGAGGGGGGAGAGGGAGGGGTAATGGAGAGAGGGAGGGAGAGGGAGAGGGAGGGAGAGAGTGAGAGGGGGTGAGAGAGAGAGAGAGAGAGAGAGAGAGAGAGAGAGAATATGAATGAGTACAGCTACAGTCCTGGAACAACAACAAAAAAAAAAAGGTAAGCAAGAAGACAACACCATAGTCTACTCCTTGGCCTGGGAGTGGAGGTGAGCAGCGGAGCTAATGGAATCATAGGCACTGGCCAGTGTGTGTTGTCAATGCCCAGGCATCAGAATTTCCTGAGTACTCACAACTTCCCTAGTGGGAATCTGGATACTCCAGAGCTGAGGGGTTTTCAGGGATGGAGGACTTGGCAGTACCAAACTCCAGACTGTCCCAGGACACTCTGGGGTGAGCTGGTTACCCTGGAAGGGTAGGCAACAGAGACAAATCCCAGGAGAGGACTTTTACCTTGGAAGGGGAACAGATACCTAAAAAAGAAAAGGCTGAGGATGTAGCTCAGTTGGGACCCAGCATGCAGAAGGCCCTGGGTTTGATCCCCAGCACCAAATAAATCTCATGAATGAATGTCCATAATCCTAGCACTTAGGCAGGGGGATCAGAAGTGCAAGGTCATTCTCAGCTCCACAACAAGTTTGAGGCCAGCCCAGGCTACCTCCCACGACACAACCAGCTCCCTAAAACTTCCACCAGCCTGGGGATGTCAGAGCAGTAGGCTCCTGTCTCCACTCAGGCTGAGCGACACTTTCAGCCTAGCCAGGGACTGCTGCTGGAACTTCAGAAGCGGCAGTGGCAGAGGTGATGGATCCTGTGCTCCAAGGCTGGGCAGGCACCCAAATGAACAATCCAGGCTGCTTAGGGCCAGGAGGCTGCTGAAAACCCCCAGGGGTCGGAAGAATGGGTGGGGGCAGGTAAGGGGCTGGGCTCACTTACAAATATTGACTCTCAGCAGACACAGCCAGGCCCAGGCAAGGTGCCAAAGAGGTGCAGGCAACCTCCAGGGTGCCCATTCACAGACTGGGCCTCTTCAGTCTGGATCCAATAGCAGAAGAAACCCTCCCCCTGCAGGGGGCGTCTTTTCCACCTTGTCTCTGTCATCCTTTGCTCTGCAACCTGATAGAGGTGCAGAGGCAGTGGCCTGGGTCCTTCCAGGCTGCCAGGCAAACAACAGCCTCCTTTCCCTTTTCATTACAGGCCATTCATCCCAAGAGACGGCCATTGTTTGGTCTTTTCCTTAAAAACCTAGGGACAGCCAGAAGCCTGGCTCTCCTCCCGCAACGTCCCAATGGCTGCCCTTCTACCCTCTATGTCTTCCCAATGCTAGCCTCACATCTCATAGCTATAAAGCAGAGAACTCGGGTTGCGAGGGGCCCTGGAGGGAGCCTTGTTTGATGCCTTTACCACCAGGGTAGAAAACAGAGATGTGGGCAAGTTCAGTGCCTTTGGAGGTCACGTGACCTAAGGAGTCAAACGCACATGGGTGGGAGCCTGGGCCAGTTGATGACCAGATTGACAGGGTCACCCAGGATGCAGTTCTCCGAACATGTCTGTTAGGGAGTCTGTAGACTGGGTTGACTGAGGTGGGAAGCATTATTCCATGGGCTGGGATTCTGGACTGAATAAAAAGGAGAAAATGAGCCGAGTGCCAGCATTCATAGCTCTCTGCTTCCTGACTGTGGATACAATGTGACCAGCTACCCCTGCTGCCATGTCTTCCCGGCTGGGATGGCCTGTCTCCTCTCAAACTGGGAGCCAAAATAAGCCTGTGTTCTCTTAAGCCGCTTTTATTAGGCATTTTGCCACAGTAATGAGAAAACTAATTAATTCAGAGTCCCAGGGACACTGTGATCCAGCACCAGTCACTACTTTATGTGTAAAATGGTGGAAAACTTCCTTTACAGGGTCCTTGAATGGATAGGAGATTAGCATTTTAAGGTCTCAGGCTGGAGGCCAGGGCAGGTCCTCCTTCCACGCTAGCTACTGTCAACACTGCCCAAGGCTCCCTTAAGAGACAGTACTGAGCTGGGCACTCAGGGTCCTTTGGCCATGGATATCACAGTGGGGTGGAGGTGGGGAAGGGGCGGAGCTCACTTACAAATATTGAGGGATGCATAGTCTGTACAACCTTCCAGTCAGGGCTGGGACCTCCCATGCCCTCTAATCCTAGCAATGGCCAGGTGGGGCTCTCCTCCTGAGTGACTCAGGAGTGGGCCACTAAGCCTAAGCCATGGGAAAACGCTGATGCCATACAGGAAGGAAGGCACCAGGGAGCAACCCACCTTTAGAAGCTTCCAGTGGAACTTGGGAGCAAAAGAATCCATTGGCAAACAACGGCTACACAGCCCAGAAGCTTGTCAGTGGCCAGGAGGGAAGTAACACTGGGCATGGACCCAGAAACTTCATGGACAAAGTGATATTCAAGATGGACTCTGAAGAAAGAAACTCTAATACTAAGGGGGAGGTGGTGGGGAAGCAAGCTTCATCCAGGAAGAAGGTGACTCAAGTCTACCCCTTCCACCAAGAAAAAGCCAGTTCCCAAACAACACCTCCAACAGTGAAGAGCTTCACAACCCAGCTCTCCTGGACACCTGCTCTCTGTGAGACCTACCACACTCCACTGGCTTTTTAAAGGAAAACCCAAGTGCTAAATAGCCCAACCCAAGCCATGGCTCTGGCAAGGCCAAAGGCAAGGGTTTGCACCTAAGTGGTCCCTGCCCCATTTCTGGGAGGCAGGTCCTTGTGCTGAGTGACTTACTCAGGAGGTGGGGGTTTTTTGGGGTGTGTGTGTGAGCATCCCTTGAAATCCATTTATTGACCACTACACTCAGACATTTTGCTTCAGGCCATCTCAGGCCTTACACTGAAGAAGCTTCCACTGAGTCAGCATTGAGCCATGCGCCAGGAGATACGCAGAGAGTCCTGGGCAACCCACTGCAACAACTTGTGGCTGAAACCAGCTCCTGTCTTTGACTACCACGCCCATTAGACCAAGCCTGAGGTCCTCTGGCTAGAAAGAAAAAAAGCGAGAGAGACGACAGTCTCTCCTGTATGTAGTGTGGCTACATGCTGGGTGCAGTTGGAAGCATTTTACACGTAGCAGCATGTTATACCCCTCAGTGGCCTCTCAAGTGTCTCTATGATTATTCCCATTTCCCAGGTGGGGAGCAGATACATATGTAAAAGTGGGGTAACTGGTCCTCAGGGTTACTAGGCTTCGGCATACACTTTGGGTCTTGTTAACTTCTTGCAGACGCATTAGTCCATCACAGAGAGAGTAGTGACCCGGCTCCAATCCCCAACAAGGAAGCAGGAACTGTCTTCCATCCACTCAGCTAATGAGATGAGGTTCTGCTCCATCCTGGTTAACTGGAAGAGCAGCGTGGGGAATGTTTTGGATTGCCCTTCATTCTTTTTGGTTTCTTTTTAGAAGAAAAGAACTGTGTGTGTGTATGTGTACACATGTGTTACATATATATGTATGTGTTATTCGTACATATGTGTATATATGTGTGTGTGTGTGTGTGTGTGTGTGTGTGTGTGTACATAGGTCAGTGTATATGTGTGTGATGGTGAATGAGAGCATGCATGGAAACGCCACAATCCCAGGCATCCCATTGAAAAATGTTTTGTTATGTTCTTCCATTTCTTTTTAGAAGCAAGCAACTGTGTGTGTGTGTACTTGAGTGTGTGTACGTGGGGGGGGGGACACATGTTCATTTCTATGCATGTGAATGTGAAGGTCAGAGGTTAACATCACTTGTTTTCCTAGATCACTATCTTATATGGTAAAAAATATTTCGGTTTGAATATGTGTGTGCGTGGTATATACGTGTTTGTGTGTGAGGGGGCACATATGCCACAGCATGTGTGTGGAGGTCAGAGGGCAACCTCAGGTGTCAGCCCTTGCCTTCCACCTTGTTTTGGAGTCAGGGTCTCACTGTTTGCTGATACACAGTGCATCGCAGGATGGCTGACCCAGGGGCTTCCAGGGCATCTTCCTGTTCCCATCTCTCATCTGGACAGAAGTGCTGGATTACAGACCCACCATCCCATCCAGCTTTTGTGTCCTCAGACTTGTGTAGCAGGTGCTTTTACTCACTGAATCCTATTTCCTCAGCCCTCTCCACGTTATTTTTTAAGACAAGGCCTCTTGCTGAACCCAGAGCTCACCAATTTGGTTAGACTGGCTAGCTAGCAAGCCTCAGGATCCTGTAGTCTCCATGTTCCCAGGTGCTCATTGCTACATCTGTGGTTTTGTTGTTGTTGCTGTTGCTGTTTTAGCATGGGTTCTGGGGATCAATGTTTTGCACAGCATTAGGTCCTAATGTCTACAAAGCGTTCTTACCAGCTAACTATCCCCCGGCCCTTAGACATCTTATTTGAGAAGAGTGAAGCTCAGCGCAGCTGAAGGCTCTGGAGAACTTCACTGCGGTGAGCCAATTCCTGGGGCTGGATTTGTAAGGACAATGTGTGAGAATCACCTCCTCAGTCCTGCGATACTGGCCGCTCTCCAGCATCACCATGGCTCCGGTCTGGAAGAAGTGTCTTATACATGGCACCCCCTGGACTTGTGCAGTGGGGCCCACAAACATGGAGGGTTGTCCAGCCTGAGGTTCAGTTCTGGGCTTGGTGGTGAGGTTTCTTTGGGGTATGTGGTGGAGAGACTTGAGGAGTTCTGAACTGACAGGTGAGGACCTAAGCGACTCACAACCTTGATCTCCAGGCTATGTTCCCTGGCCTGCTGGTGAGGAAAAGAGAAAGGCGCATTTGTGACAAGCCCCGCTTCACCCCAGCTTTGAGAGCCTCCCAGGGGCAACGAGCGTGTGTATTCTTGCGTGGCAGGCCCTTACATACTGTTTTGATTGTTATCATCCTGCCCTAAAAGGCCTGATTGTTCAGGCCTGGTGATGACATCACCGGCTTCCCACTCGGGCAGCCTGTCAAGGTGTTTGATGAGCCTGCAGGTGGGAAGGGGCTGGGTGCTCCCTGCAGGGCTGCCGGTCCCTACCCGCTCAGCAGAGCTGGCTTAGCACGCAAGGGATCTTCCCCCACCCTTCTCCTGCCATTCTGAGAGCCTGTCTGGCTCAGACTCAGATGACCCATCCATTCTGCTAAAGTCTGCTGCCTTCCCCAAAGCCGGCAGGGAAGAAAGAGCTCCAGGTGGCCAGGCCACAAGGCAGGGTGGTGGCTGAGGGTGGTTCAGGTTGTCCCTACACACCTCTCCTTGTAGACGTGCAGAAGAGCAGGTATGCATGGGATCTGTGAGTCCCAGAGTCAGGCCCTGGAGACTTTGACCTGCCGAGACTACCAGCCAATAAAGCCAACCCTGTGCATTGTCTGGCTGGAAGGCTGCCTCAACCGGCAGAGTTCTTGTGCCTGGGAGCCGGGTGCTCATTGTGAGATGAAGACCAAGAACGCCCTCAGCCCCAGCACTGCTAGCTGCATTAGCCCCCACCTGGACACCGTGCAGATGCCCATCCACAGCAGGTGAGCAAATACACTGAGTCCCATTCAAACAACGGAAAAATACATAGCAACGCGAGTGAGAGATCTGCTTCCATCGCGGGAGGCCCGAGCCTCCCGATTGTGAGTGAAAGAAACACGGCAAAAAATACTAAATGCTATTTGCAACAGTCTCATTTACACACACACACACACACACACAGGCAAAACTGAGCAATGCCTGCTCATCTACTCATTGTCAGGTGGACAATGGTGATGTCTGGTTTTAATTTGCAGGCAGAATTTTAGTTCTCGGGTGGGGCCCATATTTAGGGAGAAAGAATCACTTCCCAATATTTTTGAAAGATAAGGCCCTGGTTCAATCCACAGCACAACACACACACACACACACACACACACACACACACACACACACACACACACGATGGTTTGTCATAGCTCACTATAGATGTGCAGAAAAGAACACGTGATGAGCATTCTGCTGGATGAGTTTTCATAAACTGGCAAACTCATGTGACTCTCAGGAGGATCAGGAAGCAGAACATTGGTAGCCTTAGCCCATGCTCCCTGCTCACTGCTCCCTCACTCCAGAGGAATCACCATCCTAGCTTCCGACAGCACATCCTACAGGACTGAAGAACATTTTACATTTTGTAGTCATAACAACAAAGACCCCTCAAAGGTAAGTGGTGAGTCTATTCTCACAGAGCATGGGTCATGGCACTGAGGGATCCATGTTGGAGTCTCTCCCTTCCAGAACTCACGGCTTTATCCAGAGCTACGGGAAGCAGAGAACAAGCAGGAAGTTAAGCTGCCAGGAAGGAGATACACCATCCACCTTGGTGTGGCCTTGGTTACTCATCACACCTCACAGGAGCTGACGGGGAATCTCCAAGGAACGGTTTCCGTATCGACTCAGAATCCAGCCTCTTCTCCAACTTGATTGCTTTACTGTCTGGGAGTCTCATCACATTTTCTGTGATATTGACACTGCTCTTCCCCTGCTCAACTCCAGTCCCTGGTCATGCACAGTGTGGGGCTATGGAGCTCCCTTGCTCAACTCCAGTCCCTGGTCATGCACAGTGTGGGGCTATGGAGCTCCCTTGCTCAAAACTCTGCTTGGCTCTTACTTCACTCAGAGGCAGAGGCCAAGTCCTCCCCTGGCCTGACACGACTCATTTGTTGTTAGCCTCTGACTTCTTCCCCTGCTGCTCTTCTCTCGTGTCCTCTTGCTCTTCCTGGGGGGGGGGGGGGGGGGCTTAGTCACTCTCACTTTAGGGCATTTTTTTCCTGGAACCTTCCTTCTCAGGTATGTGTGGCTCACTTCCTCAACACTTTCAAGGTCTTGGAAGGCATTTTGGCTTCTTAACTGACAGCTCTGGGGGAAGCCAGGTGCCACGTTGTAATCACATTCAAGTAGTCATATGAGAAGCCTATGTGGTGAGGAGGTCAGGCCTCTTGCCAAAAGTCATGTGAGGGCACCATCTTGGAAGCAGATGCTCCAGTCCCAGTCAAGCCTTCTGGTCACTTTGGTCCTGGCTGACATATTTACTGTGACCTCTTGAGAGACCCCGAGAGAGAACCACTCAACAAAACCACGCTTAAACCCCTAGTCCCCTGTGATGGGCACTTTGAATGGTCAAGTTGACAAAACCTATAATCACCTGGAAAGAGTCTCAATGAGAAATTATCCTGATCAGGTTGGCCTGTAGGGGTGGGGTGGGGGGGTTGTTAACTGATGTAGGAAGACCCAGTCCATTGTGGGCGGCACCATTCCCTGGCAAGACACCCCCCTCCCCACCGCCAGCACATGCAACATTTTAAGAGAGGAGAGAGCTGGCTGAAAGCAAGTAAGCAAGTTGGCCTGTGTGCATTTATTTTTCTTTCCTCTTTGGCTATGGCTACGAGGAGTTGCTTTGAGTTCCTGCCTTGACTTCCCTTCAATGATGGACTGTATATGCTCAATAAACATTATTTTATACTCAAAGTTGCTTTTTGTTTGAAGGTTTTATCCCAGCAACTAGAATAGCCCCCCAAATCTGCAATACCTGCTGGCTTAAGGTACCAAGCTGTGAGGTATTTTGTTCAACAGCAGTGGATGTCCCACCTAAAAAAAAAAAACTAGTTTAATTTCCTTCCTCAGTTCTTTTTGCCTTTATCTTTGCCAATAGCATTTCTTGCCTACTAACATACAGTATTACATCTCCAGTTCTTAATATTAGTGTCAATTCTTCCTCCCTTGCCCAGTCTGGCATCAGGACAAGCTAGGAATCTCCATCTGTTGTATCACTGAGGGGCTATCAGTGCCTGGAAAAGAGCCAGGTGTATGCATCCACGAAAGTGTCACGTGTCTGAATACAGTCCCCAAATCTAATGCAGCTAATATCTGCTCCCAGCTATAAGGGATCAGTCTGTAAAGTGTGCCACAGCCCTCTGGGTCTCTGTCTTTAGCTGTGACAGGGCAGGACGAGGCAGCCCAGAAGCTCTTTCCCTGGTCCTTAGCTTTGTGGCTGCTGTACAAGGGTGGTATTGTGGGTTCTTGAGATTCCGGGGGCTGCAGAGACAGCTCCCCCCCTACACACCCTCACACACTTGCCAAAGCTCATTTTCCTGTTTGAGCACATCTGGAAAACCACAACACAAAACCATCTCATTGTGCACATCTGGACAGCATAAACCAATGGTTCCAAGAAGAAACTTAAAAAAACAAAAAACAAAAAAACCTTGGCTCCTCAGCGAAACTGCAGCGAGGGCCGAATGGGCGAAGCTCAAAGGCGCTTTTCTTTCTCCATCTGCAGAGCAGTCTTCTGGGCATGCTCTCAGCAGCTGAATGCTCTGTCTCTGAGGTCCACACGTTCTCAATAGCTTCTCACTACAGCCTCTGTCTGTCACACTGCTCTCCCCCTGGCTCCTGGCCAATGCAAAACTTAACTGAAAGGCTGTTTGTCCCCTCCTCCTGTCCCTTTATTTAGACCAAACCGTACCTTCACTTACCCTTAGGGCATGTGGCCTGAGTTCAAAGCCATAACCACCTGCTCCACCTCCAGTCCCTTTAGATGGGGCAATTGAACTACTTCAGGCACAAAGCACAGAGAACTGAGCTCTGGGCGGTGGGGGAGAAATCCCTGGCTATTCCCATGCAATTAGGCTCTTAGTCTGAGCTCTTCCCTCCTTGCTGGGGAGGGAGCACTGCCCTGGCAGTCTCCTCATTTGACCACCAGCCTGGGCCCTGCAAACAAACAGGAATGATAATACCTCTGCAAATGAACTAAGTTTCAGGATATGGAATGAAGATATACAGGACATGGAGCAGGGAGAGGCGTGCGGGAAGCTTCCTATTAGCGCCTTTGTAACCCGGGATGTCAGGAGCTTGATGGTGAGGACATCCTGGAGTGTCCTGAAGTGCTAACAGAGAACCCTCAAGTCAGTATCCTGTGGATAACAAGGGATGCTTACAAGGAGAGAGGGGAGGAGGGTGGAGGGAGACCCTGGGGTCAAGATGTCTGGTCATCTTTATTCATCAGAGGGTAAGGTAAATGGTAGCAGCCAGTTCCACTACTGAACCCTCATTCTCCAACACTGCCTTAGAGCTCAGAGCCTCTTGTGTGTTTTTTTTTGGGGGGGGCATAGCTAAGCATGTGGGGGGCTAGAGGAGAGGGAGTTTCAAAGTGAGAAGAAAACCTAACAATGGTGGGTGGTATCATGGTTTGAATATGAACTGTCTCCCACAGGCTCATGTGTTGAAATCTTTTTTTTAGGTCTGAATTACTTTATTTCCAATGAGATAATACTAATCAATATAAATAAATAATAGATATAATATCTGATGTCTAGATATTACAAAATAATTTTTTTTTGTTTTTTTATTTTATTTTATTTTACAATACCATTCAGTTCTACATATCAGCCACGGATTCCCTTGTTCTCCCCCCTCCCGCCCCCTCCCTTTCCCTCCAGCCCACCCCCCATTCCCACCTCCTCCAGGGCAAAGCCTCCCCCGAGGACTGAGATCAACCTGGTAGACTCAGTCCAGGCAGGGCCATTCCCTTCCTCCCTGGCCGAGCCAAGCGACCCTGCATAAGCCCCAGGTTTCAAACAGCCAACTCATGCAATGAGCACAGGACCCGGTCCCACTGCCTGGATGCCTCCCAAACAGATCAAGCCAATCAACTGTCTCACCCATCTGACCCACTCTGCTGATGGGATGGCCAAACACCCTAATTGTCATGCTAGAAACCCAACCAATGACTGAGGGATCTGGAAGCAGAGATCCACGGCTAGGCCCCGGGTGGAGCTCCGGGAGTCCAATTAGCGAGAAAGAGGAGGGTCTATGTGAGCGAGAATTGTTGAGACCAAGGTTGGATAAAGCACAGGGACAAATAGCCAAATGAATGGAAACACATGAACTATGAACCAATGGCTGAGGGGCCCCCAACTGGATCAGGTCCTCTGAATGTGTTGAAATCTTAGTCCCCACCTGCTAGTACGACTTCAGGATTAGAAACTTCAGCATGTGTCCAGTTGAAGCCCAAGGAATGATGAGCACAGGACCAAGACCCACTGTGCTGAGTACAGGAAGAAACAAGACAAGAAGAGGCTGCAGAGGAAGTCAACAGCAGTGAAACACCCCCTTCCTCGTGTTGTGTATGTTGGGGCTTGACTTCTAAGGAGCCAGGACCTCAGGGCTGTGTTTGTTGGGCTTCCTAGGAGGGCCACCAAGAGCGAATGCAGGGTGCAGGTGTCTCCTTGTGTGACAACTAGCCTGGGAAGTCCATGCCAGTGGGGTGGGTGGGAGAGAACATGAACCAGAGGTGGGCATCTGCTGCTTTGCACATGCTAAGGATACCAAGAGACAGGCGGAGCAACCACCCTTATCAGAGCCACCTTTTCCATAAATGCAGGGTGCTGACTGCAGAGGCCCCTGGACCATGCAGACACACAGGAACACCAACACTGCCTCTGAGCCCCCTAGGCCAGCCCAGCCCCGATGCTGAACTCTGGCCATACATCTTCTAGTTTGTCTCCGGCAACAGGTTATTTGGGAAATG
This sequence comes from Peromyscus attwateri, assembly GCA_902168425.1. Lineage (NCBI taxonomy): Eukaryota > Metazoa > Chordata > Mammalia > Rodentia > Cricetidae > Peromyscus > Peromyscus attwateri. The sequence goes on from CABHPP010134106.1 coordinate 29,317, forward strand.
TCATCAACCCATGTTCCAGAGGAAGAAAGTGAGGCTCAGAGAGGGTCAATTTCTCTCCCTGATTCACTAGCCCACATGCGGCCCAGATAGAAACCCACATCAGGACCGCTGAGCCTAGAGCTGAAGGCCTTCATTTGCTTTGTGCACCCTTCTCACAAGAAATGGATCTTGCTGAAATCTGAGTCTGTGAGGGGTAGTCTGTGATTATTAACCCTAGCTCATGCCCCAGAGCTATCTATTGCTAAGTACGAAAGATCTGGCTGCAATAAACATTAAACTACGTGAGAATATGCCAAGGAGAAAAGGCCCCTGACGTTTTAACATGACTCACTGGCTTCTCTCACACGCGCAGTTGTTTTTCTCTCTTGACCCAGTCAGCAGCCATATGGCAGAAGAGTGCCTGGTTGTTATTATATTTGGGGCATGACTGGATAAGTCAGATGACCCTGAGAGGGTATGCCCACAGTGGCAAACCCAGTGTGGGATGGGGAGGGTTCAATAGCATCATCTATAAAGCTTTTGCTAGTCAACACCCCTCTCCCTGCAAAGCCCCTGGAATTTTCAAACCCTGTGCACTGCTGAGAGCCCAAGGCAGCTGGAGTGGAGTTCATGAGAGACCTGGGAGGGGTAGTTGAACAGGGGTGAAAGGAGAGAAATTTTAGGAGATTCAATGTAGTATTATGGCTTAAATATGAACTATTTCCCCTACAGCCTCTTGTATTGAAGGCTTGGTCTCCTGGTGGTTGCACTAATTTAGAAAGTTCTGGAAACTTTAAAAGGTGAGACCTAAATGGAGGAAGAAAATGGTGGCAGGTCCTTGGCATTATCTTGTCTCTGGCTCTTTACTCTTTCATGCTCTGCTTCCTGTCACTCATAAGACAGGAGAACATGGAGAACCTCCCCTGCCCCATGCTCCTGCCACCACAATACTGTTTCACTGAATGGGGCAAACAGCTGAACTCCTGAGACTGTGAGCCAAAATAAATCCTTCACCCCTTTGAGCTGTTTATGGTGGGAATCTGGGGCACAGAGACAAAGCAGCTGCATGACACACGGCTATGAAGGGGCATGGAAAGAGAAGCGATGGGACCCGCGTCCAGCATGTGCACCATCAGACGCCTCGTCCTCACTTGGGGGCACCTGGCATTCAGGGCACTTTAACTCATACTGAGACCTAAGAAGAGCCATGCCATGTGGATAGGGGTTTAAGGCGATGTTCTCATACTGAAAACCCTAGAGCTGGGCATGGTGGTGGCGCGTGGCTATAACTTCAGCATCAGGAGGCTGAGTCAGCAGGATTGCTCTGAGGGCACACGGGTCACACAGTTCAACCTCATCTACAATAAATAAATGGAACAGAAAAGCTGGGGGCTCTAAACCACTGAGGGAGATGAAGGAGTCAGGACACCCAAAGCAATACCCAAACAAACAAGCATACAACCACCACTAACCAAACATGCATCTAGCAAGGGCCTTTGAGAATGGCTGGAAAGATTAGATAGAGTCAGTGTGCCAGGTGACGGGGCCATGTCAGGGTTAAACTCCCATGCTGGGAAGCGCCCCATCCCCCATAGGCTCCTGCGTGTGAACACCTGACTCCCATCTGGTGGCTGTCTTTGGGAAAGTGTGGAACCCTTAGGAAGTCTTTGCTGGAGGAAGTGGGTCACTGGAGGTGGGCCGTGTGATTTTCCAGCCAGGTTCCACTTCCTGTTCTCTCTCTGCTTCCTGACAGCCCTGTGACCAGCTGGCCTCTCCTGCCTACATGCCTTCCCCGCCATGATGGGATGCAGCTCTTGGGACTGAGACAGAATAAACCCTTCATTCCTCAGATTGCTGCTTGTCAGGCATTTTGTTACGTCATCAAGAGAAGAGCAGCTAGCACCGCGGGGTAACCACACTGTGATTACACAGGGAGAATAGCTTCACTGCTTCCTCTCTCACCCACGCTACTGGTAGTTTTACTCTGAGATTTCCAAAATGATAATTCCCAAACTTAGTCATTCGCCAAACATCTACAAAGTGCTACTGAATGCCTGGCACTCACTTTTTAAAAACTCATTATGCTGAAATACACTCAGAACTATATAAAAACAGTCTTATTGTTCCTGGAGCCTTCTCACCCGTACTCTGCTGATGTTAACAATGAACATATCCCTAACGTAATGCCAGCAAGGGAAAACGGCACCATTAACCAAACTACAGGTTCACTCAGTGTATAAACAGAAGACATGACCACTCCATGGAACGGTTAAGGGGAAGATTTTTATTGTTGATAAAAGAGAGATCATGGCCAGAGGACTCTGGAATCGTCCAGAGCAGAGAGAGAGAGAGTAGACTGAACAAGCCCAGTAGACTGGGCTTGGCCAGGGCTATCTGTAAGAGAGGGTTGACTAGCAGGGGATAACAAATAGAGAAATCATAGTGAGAATAGCAGGGTTATAAGGAGAATGAGTAGCTGGGGGAGGGAAGCCTGTGAGTGGAAGGAGTTTAAGGTAGGTGAGGAGGTGAGAAGGGCTAGGATGCTAGCATGGCCTTTGAAATGTGTAACAGGTACTTGTGATACTGAGGGAGCCTGGAGGCCAGCATGAGCTTTGAGATGCTCATAGTTACCTCAGCTAGCCATTTGTCCCTTCTGCCAGAGGTAAGGGAAATTACACCTTTTGGTAGATGGGAACCAGTTTCACGAGTTCCTGAGGAATGCTGGCTTTTATCTAAGTACCAGAAATCCTCCTATAGTCCAGGTTGAGCTCATTAGACTGACTTTTGGAGTTTGGGGAACTGGAGTTTCATTTGGACCTGCCACTCCGGTCTTATGGGTCCTCACCCCAAGTCCTTTTGCTGTTTCAGGATCCACCTTAGGATCCTAGACTGCATTCAGTTCTCATGTCACCTTTATCTTCCCTGTTCTGCGACTTTTCAGAGTTTCCTTATCCTTCAGGACTGTGAGGAGCTCTGGCCAGTTGTTTTTATTACCATGCCCTAGTCTGAGCTAATCTGAAATTTCCTCACGATTAGACAGAGGTTATACATTTTGGGTAAGAACATCCAGAAGGGACCAGCCCTTCTCCACGCATCCCAGAACACGGGGTGACTGTGCATCTTTGGCAGCTACTCTTCACCGTCAACTTGACTGGATAGAGTGGCCATGGAAACACATCTGTCCATGTGTAAGATGCTGTTTCCAGAGAGGTTTACCTAAAGAAGGGAGATGTACCCATTGGGGTTGGCACCACTGATGGGGACCCTGCTGTGCCCTCCTCCTTCCTGCCTTTAGTCACACATTGTGGTCTGTGCCCTGTGCTCTGCTGATGTGCCAAGAAGAAAAACAAAGACTCCAGAAACTACAGGTGCCCTTCCACCTTCAGAGTCTCCCCTGATGCTGTGTCCTGCCCCAACTTCTGTTTTAGACTCTCACTGATTGGCTGGACTGGCTAGTTAGTGAGTGTTAGGTCCCAATCCCCAAACCTCCAAAATGACACTGAGCATTTCTCAGGAATCTGTGGAATGGGTTCCCACATGCCGGAAGAGCCTTATTCCCCTTACCTCTGGCAAATGGGGCATCTGGCTCTCTATTAGCATGGACCTGTAGTATACCTGTATACTGAAGCCCCACTCTATCCTCCTGAAGCCCCATCCTATCCTCCAGGATCCCCAGTTGCTAATAACACCTGTAAGGCATATGAGAGCCACCAGGCTCTTCTGTTCCTTAACTTCCAGGCTATTCCAGTGTTCAGGCTTCCCACCAGTCCCAGCCTGATTCTTTAATAACTGCAAGGCTTCCACCTTCTTGCTATTTTCTCTGTCCCAGAGAGGTAGCCATGGCAGCTTCAGACTCCCCAAAATGTCTCTGGCTATTATTCTCTCTCTGCCACAGCCAGCCAGCCACATGTCAGTTTCATATTTATAATAAACCTTTCTTTATATCCATGGAGAGAGATATCCAGTTCAGTAGTTTCACTATGCTCTCGCTTACAGTGAACATCCCAGTGTATAAACTGAGGACATGACCACTCCATGGTATAGTTAAGGGGAAGGTTTTTATTTTAAATATGTGTGTGTGTGTGTGTGTGTGTGTGTGTGTGTGTGTGTGAGAGAGAGAGAGAGAGAGAGAGAGAGAGAGAGAGAGAGAGAGAGAGAGAACAGCTAGAGGCATCTGGAACAGTCCAGAGAAGAGAGAGAGAGAAAGAAGTAGACTGGACATGGCCAGGACGATCTGCAAGAGAGGACAGAATAGCAGGGGATAGAGAAGAGAGGAACATAGTGAGAGATGGAGTGAGTGCGAACACACACACACACACACACACACACACACACACACACACACACGCGCGCACACACATGGGGGGGTGTAGAATAGAACAGCAGCGTTATAAAGAGAATGAGTAGCTACGAGAAAGGAATCCTGTGAGCTGGAGGAGTTTATACAGCAGGGAAGAGGTGAGAAGGGCTAGGGTGCTAGCATGGACTTTAAAATACGTCACAGGTACCAGCATGCCAGCATGTCCTCTGACATGCTGGCAGGCGTCACAGGGAGCCATTTGTCCTTTCTGCCAGAGGTAAGGGATGACTCCTTTTGGTAGAGGGGAACTGGCTTCACAAGCTCCTGAGAAATGCTGACTTTTATAAATCTAACCCCCAGAAATCCTCCTATAGTCCAGGTTAAGCTCATTTCTGGATACTTGGACTGCCTTTTGGAGTTTGGGGAACTGAGCTGCCCTTTGGACTTGACACCCAGGATCCTTCTGTCTTGCCTCCCAGCACCAGCATTACACACCTATACCATCACACCTAACGTTTTGGGTGGGTTCTGAGGATCTGAACTCAGGTCCCCATGCTGGTATGGCAAACACCTTACCCACGGAGCCATCTTACCAGCGATATAAATACTTTTTAAATTAATTTTAATTTTTTGAGCTAAGGTCTCACATTGCGGATCACAGTGACTTGGAATTTACTGTGTAGCCCACACAGACCTTGAACTTATGACACACCCCTGCCTCAGCCTCCAGAGTACTAGGATTAAACGTGCAAGCCACCTCACTGGCTAACATAAAACACATTTCAGTAGCATTTAAATCCGTTCACAATGTTGTGAAACCATCACCAATAGTTACAGGAAAACTTAAGAGTTCTAGAACATTCTCATCATCCTGACAACCTCTGCCCCCTACACAACCCATTAGTAGCTAGCTACTCTCCATTTTTCCACTCTTCTTAGCCCCTAAAAACCACCACTCTGCTCCTGCCTCTGTGTGTTCACCAGCTCTGAAGAGCATGTGGATGAAACCATAAGGATGTGACCACTAGCGTCTTCCACGGACCATCATAGTTTCAAGGTCCATCCACGCTGAGTACTGCTTCACCACGTCATGCCTTTGTACAGCCAATGTGCCATTGCATGTGTGTGTAACTTTATCCCTCCTCCATCGATGGGACATTTGTGTTGTTTCTGCCTCCTGGCCGCTGACAAGGAGCTGCGTGAGCACTCATGAAGACATCTCTGTTTGGTCACCTGTTTCCAATCATGCCGAGTCTGTCCTGAGGAGCACAATGGCAGAGGCACACTTCAGGATTCTGTGTTTGTCTCAGGACCAGCTGGTAGCCATTTACGTGAAGGGATCACATGTGCTTAGGGATGTATTTTTAGGTGTTTGCAGTGGTTGGTGTGGATCAAGGTAGTGGCTGGTGGTAGGTGCTAGTCCAGCTGCGACTAGACGACAGTGTGGAGAATGTTGAGTTTCAGACCTGGGACAAATGGCTGAGATGTCTATTTAACATATCAAAGAACCTGACTGTTAGCTTCTCCCTGTATCCCTCAGATCCCTCAGTCCCTATGTGTAACAGTTAGGGACTAGCTGGTATATACAGCACCCCCCCCCACACACACACACACACAAACTTGAACTTTCCAGTCCAGGCATTGAACTGGGCTGCCCTTCCCCCAGCTGCCCTTCCCTATGTAATCCAACCATTTGGGTTACCTGGTCCTTTTCATCTACTCTCCTTGGGCCCCCTGGCTGCTGCACCTGGTCCTCTTCTCTCCCCTTTCCCATCCTCTCCTCTCCCCTCACAGGGTTCAGGCACATGTTCACTCTGGACTCTCCCAGATGTGCCTGCCTCTGGCCATGCTTTCCCACATATTGACAATAAACCTTCTTTTCCACCATACCTAGGAGCAGTCATGTCCTTTCCTTTCCTTTTTATTTCTTTTCATTCAGAAAAGAAGAGGAGCCAGTGACAGACATGCATGCCCTAGAGATAAAGAATCCCTTTCCCACTGACATGTTCATGGGTTGAAAACAACCAGGGAGTCAACAGTAGAACTCACCATGGGTGAGCAGCCTAGTCCAGGGGACGCTGAACTCACTCACAGATGGACCACAAGAAGCTCATGGATCCCCCCACCCCAACACACACACACCAAAGTTCCTCCAGGCTCTCTTAGCCAAACCCTCTGCCATATCTGAGGAGCCTTTGTGTCCACACACTGCTCAGGACTGTGGTCACCACCCATCCTGATCTGCCCTCCAAGCATGAGCTGACATCCACCCTAAAGGAAGCCTGACTTCCAGAGAGCCTTCACTATCTTATTAGCCTTATTATTTATATAACTGTTTCTCCTAGTAAGAGGCAGTCTTGGGTCAAAGTCTAAATCATCTCTAATCAGAATAACCCCAGACCTAGAGCTTTCTCTTCTCTAAAACCAAACAAAACCAACGAAACTCATAAAACGAAACAGTAGTCCACAAGTCAAGATGAAGTAGCAGCCACGGACCTGCCCTGCCCACTTAGTTCAGATGTGGGGAATCTTCACCCTGAGAGGACTTATTCCCTGGTCATTACATGAGATGTTTCTTTTTATAAAAGTATATAAAGGAAGATTACATAAAGATTCTAGACCCCTGAACTGAAAATGTGGCCTGTGGCCAAGCAGCTACAGCTTCTGAAGAGGGCTTTGCATCCTATGGAACATTCTTTTTTTTTGTTTTTGTTTTTGTTTTTCGAGGCAGGGTTTCTCTGTGTAGCTTTGCGCCTTTCCTGGAGCTCACTTGATAGCCCAGGCTGGCCTCGAACTCACAGAGATCCGCCTGCCTCTGCCTCCCGAGTGCTGGGATTAAAGGCATGAGCCACCAACGCCCGGCCCTATGGAACATTCTTGAGTGCACTCCACAGTCTGATTTGCCTCACACAGTCACTGGCAAAAGACTTTGGTTGATGCCCCCACCGCCACATAGTCTCAACAGATCCCATTTAATGGGAGTGAGGAGGGATGGGCAGACAAGTGGCATGGCATATATGTTCCCATGGAAGCAAGAAGAAACATGGCTGATGCAATGATTTGCTCTGGGTTTGCTGCTCCAATTCCTTGGGGCTCGTGTGGACAGTAGCAAGGACAGAACAGGGTCCATGGGTGGTTCCATACCCAGCACTTGTCCACAAAGGAGCTTATGCTGAGAAGCAAAGGGTTGAGCTGATAGAAAACCCCATGAAGGCAGAGGCGAACTAGGCAACAAAAGTGTGGTTGCAAATCAGGTATGTTCTCCAGGTGATCGCTTTGTCCAGAGAACACCTGGCATCCCTAGGGCCCTGTCACTTGCGTTTTTCTAGAGAAGCCTGGCCTTGGACTCCTCTTGGGTAACTGGTTTGGAAGCCATGAGAGGCTTTCTGATACATCCCTTTAATCCCACCCCTCTAACTCCTGCAGGTGGAGAGCCTCTTCAGTCCCAGAGTCTAGATTTCCAAGCACGAAGCTTGCTTTTGAGAGCAGACAAGCGCCATGACTCACAGGCCAGGTTTCCTGTTCTCATGTGAGTCCCCAGAGAGCCACAAGGTTATTTCTGTAAGCCTGTTAATAGCCTGTCATGACCTATGTGCTGCTGTCTCCAAAAGTGGGTTAGCCTGATAGCCCATGAGTCAGAGCCAGGTTCTTGAACCCAGTCCTGGCCCAGCAAGCATCTGGCCTCACTGGGTCTGAGATCAGCCGGATGTCTAATGGTACCATGGAGGAGTCAGAGACATGGTGCTCAGCTCATGGCCAGTGGGCATTGCCCAGCGGGACAGGAAGACACTTTATGAGCTAACCAACACATCATAAAAATGAGCAGCAAAAGCTAATGGGCCAACAAGCCAGGGCAGAAGACCTTTGTTTTCAACCACCAAGCCACTGTCCCCAGGGCAGGAAAGCCTGCCCAGCCAATACTGCCATTGATCTGGGATAACTCTGGACTCCAGAAAGCTACTGTCAATGATGGAAGGATTTCTAGAGACTTCTTAGGTCAAGAGACTGAAACTTTGTCTCCTAACTCTTTACCTAAACACAAAGGCCAGCTAGGCAGTTTTTGTTGTTGTTGTTTGTTTGTTTCTGTTTTTTGTTGGGTTTTTTGTTTTTGTTTTTGTTTTTCAAGACAGGGTTTCTCTGTGAGTTTTGGAGCCTGTCCTGGAGCTCACTCTGTAGACTAGGCTGGCCTCTAACTCACAGAGATCCGCCTGGCTCTGCCTCCCCAGTGCTGGGATTTAAGGCGTGCACCACCACCACCTGGCATTGTTTTTTGTTTTTTTTTAGTCACAGGTACTTCTCTAAGTGTGACTTGGGTGAACCTCCCTCCTCTAGCTCCAGGTGACAGATGTGGTCCTTGATTGGAGTTCTTCCGCAGTGCTGGCAGAAGGGGGCTCTGGTGTCATCAGAGGGTTGAGATAGTAAGAGTCAGCTTCCTCAAGCAGGCAGGAGAGAAAGCATTTTGCTTCTGCAGATTGTGGGTGCTTGAACTGGGTCCCCAGTGACCTGAGTTTGTGTCTAGGCAGATGTGCTTGTCTCAGGGGTTCTAAGGATACACTGAGTCCAAGGACTGTGGCTCCTTAGCTGCCTGTAGTCCCATCGAGCCAATTGGATGGGCCAAGTGTGGGATACAAACGATGCCTAGAAGCCTGACCCTATGTTTCCCATGTTCTATGAACCAAGATGGGTGCAAGTGACACAGGAGTGGATTAAAGATGGGACCCAGATTCTCATGGAGTTGGAACCAGACAGATAGCATGAAAGTAAACCAAGCTGAATGGCATTCATCTCCACACACTGAGCCATAACCAGATGGAACTAACCAGTACGATGTTAAATGCGGCTCTATCAAATTCAAGGAAGGAGGGCAGGTAGGCAGACTTTTTGAAGAGGACACTGAAGCTAAGATCTGAAGAATTAAAGGGTTGAGGTAGTTTAGAGTGAGCATTAGGAAAAGCAACTTTCCATGCAGAGGGGCAAACAGCAAAGCCTGACACATGGGTAAGACCAGGATCTAGCGATGGAGGAGATGATGGAGAACTTCGCTCCACAGGTCCTGAGTCCTGACTGGATTAATCTTAGGAACATGCAAAGTTCAGTTTTCACCATGGGTCAGCACCAGGTTCCCCCAAATGTTTTACTCAGCTTCACACTGATGGATGGGAACACACTCATGGATGGGAAGTGACAGGGTAGGATTAGGGAATGATTTCAGATACTCTGAAATAATTCAGATAAATTCAAGATAACAGCCTGATTCCAAAGTAGCCAGATTTCTATGTAACTCCCACTATGGTTAGTCCTTTGGACCTCTATCTGCAGGCTCTGCAAGGATGTAGAAAGAATATTGACTTTATATACAGCCAAGTTTTAATTTCTGTCCATTTACCAAGACTCCACATCTCTTTACTATTTTGCAGACCCTGGATCTGTCTTTCTCCTAAACACAACCGAGTTTCTGCAACCCAGTTTTCTGCTGGCTCTGACACAGGCCTTTCTATGACTGAGCCTTGTCTTGCTGACTTCTTATTTCCCATCCCTGCTCCTGACTCACTAACAATTATGCAGAGTCCTGTTAAGCAGGGACAGACTTGAAAGCTCACTATGGTCTGCCCACACTTTCAAAAGATGTCTGTTCCTGAATCCTGCCCCCTAATGCTCCACCTGCTTCCCAAACTCCACTTACTCCTAGGAGATTGTCTAGATGGTAAGTGCAACTACATTACCCCTGCCTAGGCCCTTTCCCCCAGGTCCTGGGTCCACCTGGATCAGCATGTGCCCCTGGGTGCCCCTGCCAGAGGAGCAGGTTACCCTACCCACCTCTGTTGCCTGCTGCCATGAACAGCCAGGTGCGTTCAAGTCTATAAAAAATGTTTGAAAAGAGACTGATGGCTGGCAGGAATCAGGGTGTGTGTTCAAGTTCAGTCCAGAGCCCGAAAGCCAGCAGATTCCTCTAGTAAGTGGGCTGAACTTGCAGCAACAGACATTTAAGTTAGAGTGTCTATGAATCAAGAACACATTGGGGCTGGGCAGTGGTGGTGCACGCCTTTAACTCCAGCCCTCAGGAGGCAGAGGCAGGCGAATCTCTGAGTTCGAGGCTAGCCTGGTCTACAGAGGGAGTTCCAGGACAGCCAGAGCTACACAGAGAAACCCTGTCTTGAAAACCCTGAAAGAAAAAAAAAAAAGAACATATTGAGAACCACAGGTTACTTGGTCCATCTGCCACTAGCTATTAGAAGAAAAGTATGCTTATTGTTCTTGGCCAAGTATCCATCCCATTGCTGTTGGTCAGACTAGCAAGCCTCATCAAAAGCTGGAACAGACTCTCTGGAGGCTTCTAGAATGGCTACTTACCAAATGAATGAGGCATGGAAATCCTTTTCTTAGCTGGAGTCTTGGAGAGGAACACTGAAAATGATGAGAGTGAAACTTGGATCCCCTCACCCCACCCTGGCTGTGGGGAGCCCTGCCAGTGACGGTCTGCAAAGCACTGCTGAAAATCCAGAGATCCTGAGCCTGGGGACCAACAGCCCCGAGAGGGTTGGAA
>CABHPP010134107.1:0-50738 GCA_902168425.1 Peromyscus attwateri
GTGGGATCCCTTCATATAGCGATCACACCATGCCAACTACAGGGGGAACAGGGCAGCAGCAAACAGAAGGAAGCACAGCAGGAGCAAGGGGCATTCTGGAGACCATCTCCCACCTCCCACCTCCCACCCCCCACTCCCCACTCCCATCTCCGCCCCAGGCTTTGCTCCTCCGGGGTTTAGCTTTGGTATTCGATGAATTGAACTCTGTAAGGTCTATTGCTGACTTGAAGCTCCTCTGCCATGGCCACCAACAGTCGTTCTGCTGGGTACATAGATAAGCGACAGGGCTCTCTGTCTGACACCCAGAGTTGCCCCAGGAACACAAACCTCTGATGACGACAGATTCCAGCGCTTTTTGTGCCTCCCCTGTAAAGAGACAGCTCGAGCTGGTACAGCTTCCCTACCCTGCTTTTGGCAGGCCCAGGTATTCTCTCATCCTCTCTGTAGCAGAAGTGGGGAAACTTTCCAGTCAAGCGCCTGTCTGAATTAAGTGCCACATTTCCCATGAAAAATCAACAGAGATGCACAGCCAATCCATGTGTTCCTAGTTCAAACCTTGACATCTCACTTACTGCAGGAATGACCTTGTGCAAGTCTTTGCACATCTCTAAGCTTTATTTCCTCTTTTTATATAAGCTTTAGTAGTAGGACCTAAATATTGACAAACTCATCTGTGAACAGTACACACAAATGGTCATCACTTGGTAAACTTAAAACCACATTTATTATGCCCATCCACTCTCAGTTAGACCAGAAAGGTCCATAACCAGCATAGAATGCCTGCTCACCACATTCTTTTTCAAATGGTATAGTATTGGTGAAATTATTAAGGCCACTCCATGTAGTTAAAAGGAAAGTTTATTAGTGGCGTAACTTACAAATGAAGGGATAGGTAGGTCGCAGGGTCTGGGGAAGGTGTATCGCAGTCCAGCGGTGTTCTCTGGAGCTCTGCTCGGTCAACCTCCACCGTCCAGGGTCCAGGAATAGAGAGAGGTGGCCCATCCGGATCTCAGGTCTTCAGGGTCCTCTCTTGGCCCTGCCTTGTAGGCGTGACAGTTACTGAAGCCTCAATGGGGGTTGGAACTTCCAGATCAAAGCTGGAATGGCTACCCACTACAGTATAGCCTCAGATAGTTTGGGAGTTTCTTATAGTTGTCTTGCTTGGGCTTTTTTGTTTTAATATTCATTTTAAAGTATGTGTCTGTGTGTGAGAAAGAGTGCAGAGGCCAGAAGACGGTGTCAGATGCCCTGGGACTGGAGTTACAGATGGTTGTGAGCCACCATGTAGTGCTGGGAATCAAACCCTGGTCCTCTTCAAGAATAGCTAGTGTTCTTAACCACTGAGCTATTTCTTTTCAATGAGTTCTATTGCCAACATTCCAAGCAAGTCCACATAGCTACCCTGCTCTCCAGCCATGCTGTAACCACAGGTCCACCTGTCTCCCCGCCCAGCAGGGTCTAGTTATTCGTGGGTCTCGGGCCGAGAATCACCTGAAAGACACGGGAGGGAGAGGAACGAAGCCTAGCACAAATGGGACACGGGGCCAATCTGAGAGTGTCAAGGCTTCGTTTATTGAAAATGATGCTGAGGCTTTATAGGCAGTTTTCAGGCGGGGAGGGGAGCAGAGAGAGCGAGGAGAGAAGAGTGGGCATTCCTAAGGGGGTCAGGGTGAGGTCACTTTGCTCCCAGGCCCTGCAGCTAGCTGATTAGCATCTGTTTAGAAGGTTTATCTAGTCGTAAATCCCGGAGTCTGGCCAGTACCAGGCCTCTGTCATGGGTTGATTAATACATGTTTCAGGAGGTCTTATCTAATTGTAAATCCTGAAGACCGCTGTGCCAGGTATCTGAATTTACGAAGTTTTGATAACTCAGGGAAAGTGATACAGCTGTCTCTAACACACCTGCCTCCCAGTCTCACTCAAAAGTCACCTTCTCGATAGCACTTCTTTGGCCAAACTATCCGAAATTTTATCCTCCCTCTAACCACTCTTAGCCCTTTCTTTTCTTTATTTCTCTGTCAAGCATAGTATTTATCACGTTGTACTTATTAACTTTTCTTTTGTTTTTCACTTATATTTAAGCATGTTAGGGTTGTTTTTTGTTTTTTGGGTTTTTTTTTTTAAACTCTAGCTCGGAGAATAGTACCCAGCACATGGGACAGCTCAGTAAATATTTGTTGGATGAATGAATGATGCTATCTAGCTAACAGTCAGGTGAGAGCCATAGACTGCCCTCCTCTAACTATTCAGAGACTTTCTCCATAAATTAAGCCGTATTGGAAAAGCTAGGCAGCCCTAGGGATGACTGTGTGCTTACCGTTTACTGAATTGTTGCTGTGCTCAGCATGAATACAGTGAGCACACACAGGAGGAAGTGTGCTCAGGATGGCACAGCTAAGATGAGGCAATGCTTCTCACGTGGTCTCCAGAATGGACTGTAACTGCTTCACACCGATGCCGGAAGGCTGTGGGAGGGACTGTGGACGAGTCATCATTCTAGCTACTGTATGGATCCTGTGGAAGGATGCCATGAAAATGTAGTTGGGTGCTCTTTGCTTGTTTGTTTCTTTTGTTTTGATTTGTTTTTACTTATGGGACACTTGGAACATTCCTTTTCTTATTTGATGCTAGAAAATTTGGAGTTAAGGATCTACCCGCCCCACCCTAACCTATCTGTACATGCACCAGGCTGTGTGGTATGAATTTAAATGTTTGTTTTCTCTTGATCAGCTGTGTACTTAGAATCCATGTGCTCTTACAGTATTTTATTCTACTAGCTTCTTTGATCTCCCTTCAGGAATAAGGCAAGGTGTAGATGTGTAAGTGGCCTGTTTTCCTACCTTGTGTGGCTAATCCTTCTAATCCTCATCTAGGAAGTAGAAGCTCAATTGGAAGAAGTAAGGACAAAATCAGAAAGGGAAATAAGGCAACTGGAAGACGAGAAAGCTGCCCTCAGTGAGAAGCTTCAGAATTCTCTACTTGAGGTAAATCCTAAAAACATGATTGTGAATGGAGGCTGTGACCCCTGGGAGTTTCTGGCCAGAGGGGATCGGAAGTTCACCACCTCCCTATGTCCTCTGAACAAAATGAAGGGCATCCAGCCAGGCAGGAAGGCTGTGGGGCAGGGGGTGGGGGGAGGCACAAATTTAGCTGCAAATAACAGAGAGGCTGATTTATAGAGACTTAAACAAAAAGGTCTTTAATGCCTCACATAAAAGAAGGAAGCTGGAGGCTGCTGCTGTTGATTCTGTAGCTAAGTGATAGCAAGGGTGGTAACTCTCCTGTCCCTCTGCTCCAAGATGCTTTGTCACCGTTGTGGTCCCAAGGCGCCCTTGCCTTCCTAGGCCCCTTCTGTTATAACAAGTGTATGAAAATTGTATGACTGCATTGATAGATAAATGTAATCCACGCAGAGGATATTTCTTTGGATTTAAAAGGTATTAAAGCACAGGTTCTTAAAAGGATTGAGAATTAGTGGAAGAGGCTGGCAACAGGATCTCAAAGCCATTTTGGAACCTGGTTGGACCAAAAAATATAAAGAGGTCTCTTTTTCCTTGCTTTGCATCAAACCTTGAAGAAGCCCATATCTCCTAGTGCCCACAGGGGCCTATGACGCTGGCTCCTCAACCCTACCTATGCACCACAGCCTCGAGGGAGCAAACCTATGGCTTTAGGAGGCAAGGGCTAAACTACTGAGCTACACACCTAACAACACTGAGGTACTTTCAAGAACACAGAGACTATGTGCCAAACAGTGTCAATTGCTTAGAAATTCATATCCGTGGAGGTAGATTTCAGGAATGCATGAGGGTGATGGAGTAAAATTTGGCCAGTGGTTATTTCTGTGTTTGTGGTGTATTACTTCTTCTGACCTGTGAGTACACAATTGTCATTCATAATTTTCTCTAGTTCTTTTTCTATCTCTAAAATGGTCATTAAAGAAGAAAACAAAACAAAATAATAATTACTGACCATGCCCTGACTGAGAGCTATTATTTCAGGATCTCAAGTTGGCTTTGAAAGACTCTCTGTGGAGATAGTGTCTGTGCTGGTGCCTTCTGAGGAGCTGCACAGCAAGGAGGCCTCTTTGTGCCCCCTTCCTCCTCTCCCCTCCCCCCTTCAGTGCCTCCCATCTTCTTACCGGCCCTGTGACTACTCTGCTCTGCAGAGCTTAAAGTGTATGAGACCAACTTGCACCGTAAAAACTGGCTTACCTAATGGAACGGTCTCCTAAATCAAGATACTGAGTTGTTTTTGCATGTATTAACTTTCCACCCCCAACCAGCTTGTAACATAGATGTTATTATTATCTCTAGTTTGGATATTGAGAAAACAGAGGCATAATTAGTAAGTAGCGAACATGAGATTCACACTCTTGGAGCGTTGCCCCCACTCTTCACCAGTGTGTCCATGCCACCTGCAGTGTCACCTCCCGTGACTGAGGCTCAGTCAGGACCTGTCGGAAGCCGTGACCATGGACAGAGCTGCACTCTGTTCTTTGGCCTCAGTGCCTTCTGCCACACTCACGGTGCTACTAACTAACCGCTTGTCAGACCTGGAAATGGGGAGATCCCCTTGGCCACATCCAGGTCTCCTGGCAGGTGGACTTCACACATGTGCTGTCTCCAGGGGGAGCAGTAGCACCGAAAGGGGAGTTTGGGATTTTATGGAGTGGTTTTTTGTTCGATGGGAGAATGGCAGGAAGGCACTAAGGGGAAAGGAAGTGCTACAAGCAATACTGCTGCTGCTACTAACCGTTGTGAGCAAAATCTTTTTGCGGGGACTTCTGGTCATTAGGGTATCAGGATGTTGTGATCAAGCTGCCCTTCTGAGATAAGGGTCAGGTGGTTTCTGAGAAGTGCAGAACATTCAGTTTCCATGTCCCTGAAGGGACACGTTCTTACATGGGTTATCCACCTTCGTGTCTTAGGAGGCTCCGTCTTGGGCCAGCCTAACACCTCCCAGATCTCGCACTCTCAACCCCAGTCCCTTCCTAACCTCGCTATCACAGCCACCCAGGTCAAGCCATGTGGGTCCTGTGGCTCAAGCCTGTCTGTCACCTCCCTGCCTTCTACACAATGTCTTGGGCAAGACTCTCAGAATTGTTCGCCTCAGTAGGCTACTTAGAGGTGTTACATAAACAGTTCCAGGCTAGGCATGGTGACCCATGTCTGTAATACCAGCTACTCAGAGGCTAAGGCAGGAGGATTGCTTAAGCCCTGGAATTTAAGAACAACCTGGCCAATATAGTAACGCCCTGGCTCTGAAAATAAAACATGACAAGACAACAATAAAAACAAAGATACACTCTAAAGAGCTTCCCATAAAGCAGCAGCTTTGCGGTGATGTTACCTGCACTCTGCAAGAGCATTGTCGGAGGCTTTCTCCATGGACCTGCTAACTCCAGAATTCATTTTCTAACATCCGAACCTACAATAAGGCCCATTCCTCCTTCCCTAAAATCTGTAATCCCCATTTTTTTTTCCAATTTTGGCTCAGCTTATCTTAGACTCCTACTCCCTGGGCTCTACCCACCCTGTCCACTCACTCCTGCATACACCCACCAGCTGAAACCTTACTTCAATCTCACATCCATCCTATTATCACTGGAAATTTGGTTTTCCTTCATGGTCGCCAAATGGTACAGGGGAGGTTGGGGTCCCCGATTGAGGTTCTTGGTCTCATTAATAAAAGGCACTTAAACTCAAATGAAAGCTCAAGGACAATCTTATTAGAGTTTAAAAGAGGAAAGCCCATGGACGGACACGCTGCAAAGCACAGAAGCTGCCCAGAGGAGGTGGATGGCAGAGAGGAGGGAAACAGCCATGCCAGTTAGACTGGTATGGAGGTCAGATGCATGGTGGGTAAGCAGCCACACAGCAGAGAAGGGAGCTTTAAAGAAAGAGTAAAGAAGCTTAAAGTATCAGAAAAAGCATCCTTACAGTTCTGCCTGGCATCTAGAAGAAAGAAACCAGAGAGAGGAGCAGTTGCACCTGTCTGATTCAGGCCTCAGACAGGTGGGAAGACCCAGTCAAACACTGTGCTTGCTTGTAGAGATGGTGCCATGGGAGAAGGTGAGCAGGAATTCTGGGAAAGGGAAGTACAGTATCTCATTGAAGAAAAAAATATTCCATTTATCTCTTTAGAGTGGCTTAATATGAGCCTGCCTTCCTAGGAGTGGTCCCTTGGCCAGGTAATTGACCCAACACAACTGGAATGTTGGGCCTTCACCCAGGCCAGAGAGTCTAGTCTCTTGACCAGAAGGAGTTTTCCTTAGTAGGTTTTTATTACTCCTTTAATATTACCTACCCTCTCCCATTATACCTGCTAATCTTGTTTCTTAGAATGCCCTTCCCTAGCCTCACTCCTGGAAGACTCCTATTGATCCTTTCATACTCTTGAAGTTGCTAGCTCCCCAGGCCAGAATGCATTGCCTCAACTTCTACACCATCCTACCTGCATCACAGGGAGTGTTGTGAGGACCGACAGATTGAATATGACAAAAAAAAAAAATTAGTTCCTTTTCTATTGCAGTGATAAGACACCATGACCAAGGCAACTTATAGAAGAAAGTGTTTATCTGGGGCTTATAGTTTCAGAGAGTTAGAGTCCATGATGATTATGGTGGGAATCATGGCAGCAGGAAGGCAGGCATGGCACAAGAGCAGCAGCTGAGAGCTAACATCTTGATCCACAAGCACAAGACGCAGAGAACCAACTGGGAAAGGTGTGGGTTTTTGAAACCTCAAAGCCCACCCCATAGTGGCACACCTCCTCTAACAAGGCCACACCTCCTAGTCCTTCCCAAAAAGTTCTACCTACTGATGACAAAGTATTCAAATCTATGAGCCTATGGAGACCATTCTCATTCGAACCACCACAAACACTTTCATGTGTTACTGGCACCAATACACTGTTGTTGGTGGTATGTTGTTTTGTACATGTCTCCACGGGAGGTTGCTATGGTTATAAATCTGTATCCCCCTCAAAATGACAGCTGAAGGACAGCAACCATTTTCAATAACTTACAGTCTTTCCCTTACTGTGTTCCTTCCCTCCCCTTCTGTGTCCACTGTAGAGTACGGCAAGTATGAGAGCTACACAGGTTTGCCAGCAGCGCCTGAGCTTCCCTTGCCGCTACTGGCCTCATTTTCCTCCAAGTCTGTAGGGAAAAGCAATCTGTTTAATTGACAAGTTACAATTAGTTGGCTCATGATTATCACCACAATTAAAACTTTATAATTCAATGGTGCCTTCTAGATACTCTTCTCTCAATTCAGCTGTGCAGTTCATCAATGCTGTTTATTTTACCCACTAAATGTTTTTTGAAAAGAAATTAAGGAACCTAATACTTATGTGCCTTAGGCATGTGATAACTTTTGTCTGTTCTTTTCTTCATTAGAAAAAGAGAATGAAATAAAACAGAGTGACCGTCCAAGCCTCTCCCATTAGTTTTCTGAGTTACCGTTCCTCCCTTCTGCCACATGGGTGCTTTGGAACGGAATGGCTTCCTTCTTCCCGTTTCCTCCTCCCTCTTGTGTGCAGCTGCTTAGATTTAGTTTGCCTGCCCTGGGATTCCTCTTTCAAATTCCAATAAAATTGCCCCCAAGCTTTCCTCTAAGTCTGTTCTTAAATTCTATCACTAATGAGATTAAGAATCTCGAGAAGGAAAAATAAATAAATAAATAAATAAATAAATAAATAAATAAATAAAAAAAGAATCTCGAGAAGGACCCCCAGTTTCCCAGGTAACATGTGGCACCCCAGGTGGGGCTCCCACAATTTCCAGGCACCATCTTAGCAAGTCCTCCCCTAAGAACTGGTGTCAGGACTAGTGCCTGGAGGACTGGGGGAGAAAGGGCGGGGCACCAAGGTTTGCAGAAATGGGGGAACAGGAGCCTGGGGATGGCTAAGTTTCAGGCTCTGCTGTATCATATTCTCTCACCTGAATCTGAAGTTAATAAAAACCTGAATAGCAATAAAATAAGTAAAATTTAAGGTGTAGCTTTTTATGTCTCCTACAGCCAAAATAGGAATCAAGAGTTATTCTAAATAATAATAATAATAATAATAATAATAATAATAATAATAAATAAATAAGAGTTGTTCTAGTCAGGACTCATTCACCAACCCCAAGGGAATTATTTCTACTTCTGAATTACATGGGGATGTTAACAGAGTGCCCATGTTGCACCTGTTCTGTGGGTCAAAGTTGTGTCTGAGGAAGGTGTGTTGGAATCTGAAGCCCCAATCCCTGAGAAGGTGACCTCATTTAGGAATAAACACTGGGTAGAAGTAATCAGTTGAGGTCACATTGGATTAGAGTGGGTCCTGGATCCAATGACTGTTGTCCTTAGGAGGCTATGCAAAGACAACACTTAGGGAAGGAAGCCATGTGGCCATTGGCAGACATTAGTGTGTGGGGCAAACCAAGGAAAAGCAAAGATTGCCAGCAGCCACCAGAAGCTAAGGGATAGGCTAGGGGCAGGTTCACCCTTAGAGCTTGAAAGGGGAACCAGTGCAGCCAGCACTATGCCGTCAGACACCAGGTCTCCAGAGCTAGAAGAGAATAAATGTCTATTGTTTAAGGCAAAAACCAATGGAAATGCATCACTGCAGTCCTAGGAAAACAACACGGCTTACTGCAAATGCAACACACAGGACCCAGTTTCTACCCTTGGGTGTCCTGCAAGGACAGCTTCCTAAGCAAGACTGCTATGACAGGAAATAGAAACAAGGATGTGGAGGGAGCGCTGGGGGCTGTGGTTAGTGCTGGACAGATTCAAGGCTCCCTCCCCTTTTCCCCTCGGCTATAGGCAGCCTTCTCAGAAGGAGATTAATCTGACGAGCTTTTTCCCTTTTCAAGCCACAAGGATAATTCCTCAGAACTTTATTTCCTTCATGACTTTTGCAAATGGATTTTGTGCTGATTTTTTTTTCCCCTTTAAGCATTTGGCTTTGCTGAGGGGGTGCATAAAGAAGTCTGTGGCTGTCAGCATGTGTCACTGCAGACAGAGAGAGGCTGTAAAGGAAAAGAGAAATATCTGCAATTAGTGCACAAAAACTAAAGATTACCTGACTCTACCATACCACGGAGCTAGCAACTTAAATTCCGGGACCCTGCCTCAGTTTCCAGTGGAGATGCCTTATGTTTTTTGGATAAATTCCTCTAGCCTTAAAACCTGAAACAGAAGACAAGAGATTCTGGGTAATGAAACAAAGCCTCCTGAATGTGGTCATTAACCTGGGACTCGGTTCTCCCGGGTCAGTTAGGCACATTGTAGACAGGCTGCTGCAAATGCCATCGCGAATTAGCAGCTTGCTTGGTTCTAGAAAAAGACGAACCAGTCAACGGCATTCTACATTTTCTTCTGAAGTTATCTATATACATCTCTATACAACATCTGTAGAGTGACTTTCCTTGGCCAGGTGACTGACCTGCCCAAGTGCATTAATTCTTAAAGGAGTTAATCTACCTAGGGGCAGATTCCATTCTGTTGACTGATCAATAACAGCTTTCCCCTAATGGACCTCTAATGCTACTGCAACAGGTTGAGCCTTAGTTAAGCACATATTTACCAGGGAAAGTCAAGAATCAAGAGAATGTGGGTTGAATAACATTTGGATGGGAACTGGTCAATTATAAAGCCCTGCTTCCATCTTTGACTTCATTAGAGTCTTATAATAAATGCATTTTATAGAGGAAGAAAATGAAGGTGTATATAGTTAGGAGATAAATGAATGAAAAAAAAAAGAAATAAAAAGGAAAGGGACTTGACTGCTCCTAGGTGTGGTGAAGGAGAAGGTTTATTGTACATATGTGGTAGAGCATAGCGAGAGGCAGGGACATCTGGGAGAGTCTAGGGTGGACATGACCAGACTGAGCTGTGCCACATGAGGAGATGGGGGAGGGGACAGAGGGGAACCAGGGCAGCAGCAGCAGCAGCGAGGAGACCCAGAGTAGGCAAAAGGGCCAGGTAATGATTGGATTATATAGGGAAGGACAGCTGCGGGAAGGGCAACCCAGACCCTGGGCTGAAGAAGTTTAGGATAGAGGGCAGGGTATACCAACCAGGAGGGCCTTATAAGAGGTAGGGACTGAGGGATGCAGGGAGATCCTGGTGGCCAGTGTCTGCTTTCATATGTTAAACAGGCACCAGGTTTGAAACCTAACAAATCCCATATCCCTAGCAGCTGAGCCAGGATGGAACCACTGGATCTGACCCTGTCTTGTCCTTAGCATGTGACATATTCACAAACCTTCCAGGGAAAAGAGGCCTCAACTCGTTTGGGATTAAGGAAAGTGACCAGGACTCCCTCGGTTGCCTCTGACACTAGACTGGCAGAGAACCTGTCAACAATGCCTTTGCCTACATGTCAGCTAGAAGAGAAGCCTGAAGAATGGGAGACTACTTTCTCCCTGCAGTCGGTACTTCCTGCTCTCAGGCTGTCCTAGTCCACCCTGAGGCTTCTGCTGAAGAAACCTGGAGGTGTTCTTATTCTTCCTCGGTTCTTAGCAACTAGTCTTATATGTAGGAGTTCCCTGGAAGAATCTTTGGGATCACTTATGTATACTATCATACCATCTGCGAGTAAAACTTTGACTTTTTCCTTTCCAATTTATATCCCCTTGATCTCCTTCAGTTATCTTATTGCTCTAGCTAAGACTTCAAGTACTGTATTGAATAGATATGGAGAGAGTGGACAGCCTTGTCTTGTCCCTGATTTTAATGGAATTGCTTTGAGTTTCTCTCCATTTAATTTGATGTTGTCTAAAGGCTTGCTGTAGATTGCCTTTATTATGTCTAGGTATATCTCTTGTGTCCCTAATCTCTCCAGGAACTCTATCATGAAGAGGTTTTGGATTTTGTCAAAGATCTTTTCTGCATCTAATGAACTGATCATGTGGTCTTTTTCTTTCAGTTTGTTTCTATGATGGATTATATTTACTGATTTTCATATATTGAACCATCCCTGCACCTCTTGAGCATGGTGGATGATCTTTATGATGTGTCCTTGGATTCAGTTTGCAAGTATTTTATTGAGGTTTTTTTTTTTTTCTTTAAATCTACATTCGTAAGGGAAATTGGTCTGTAATTCTCTTTCTTTGTTGCCCTGGGTGTTCTGCCACAGAGCTGGGGAGTGAGACTTAGGAACTAGGTCTGGGAGAACAGAGAGGGAGGAGAAGGTCCTAGTTTTCTGGCAGGTGTGGCCTGTGGTTTAGCAGGGTGCCTGCTGGAGTTGGGGACTGGAATACAGCAAAGAGTAGGAGAGGGAAGTTAGGAGGGATGGTCTGTGGGATCCACAGGAGATGTGGTCAGTGGGGAGGGAGGCTGCAGCTCGAGTTTTGTTGCAGTGCTAAGGGTGAGGCTGGGGGATTGGTCTTTGTCTGCTTTTTTTTTTTTTTTAAACCTAATTTTTTTATTTCCGGAGCTGAGGACCGAACCCAGGACCTTGCACTTGCTAGGCAAGCGCTCTACCACTGAACTAAATCCCCAACCTCTTTTTTTAACTTTATATACCTGAGAGTTAATAACGCTTCAGTACACTCCCATTGCAGCTTCAAGTTTTAAAAGCAACTTTTAAGTTCTCCTTTATGAAAGAAACTACAATATATTTAATCTTTTTCTTATGATGGATCTCGGTTGTAAACACACTCCAGTGGCACTATAGATGGATATAACACATGATATATGCAATAGATAAACCAGCTCATTGACAACCAGCTGCCTGAGTTCTTAATGGCTGGATAATCCTGGGCAGACATTTACCATGTGTTTGCTTTAACTTTCTCATCAGTAAAATGAGGCTGATGCCATCGGCCTCAGAGGGGTTTGTGACTGCCAAATGAATTATTATATGTCCAGTATTAGAAACAGCACTTAACATGTGTGAATAATTCTTCATGACATAGAACTTAGTCATTCTTAGGGTAATGTTTAACTTTGATAGATACCACCATGAACTTGCCTGCCCAAGGATGTTGGTCCAGTGCTTACCACCACTACCCGTGTAAGTGGCTGTATCAACACACCATGTCAATATGATGATTTCTAAGACCTTCTGAACATTGCGATCAGCATTTTAGAATTGAGTCCAAATATTTGCATGACAGCGCGGTGAGAAGCTTTGCCAAGGTCTGGATTTCATGTGCCTAACATCACATCAACATGCTGTCACACAGCCAAACCTACAACAACATGAACAGGATGTGCAAAAGACCCTTGGAGGGGCTGTTCTGATGCTGGCACATGGACACCAAAGCAGAGTGTTAAATGCCAGGCTCCCTGGTGATGTTCTTGCTAGATTGGTTTCTATAAAATATAAGAGTCAGGGCTTTAAACTTAGGCTGTTGGTTGTCCTGCCAAAGTATTTTAGTGAGTCAAGAGTGATAAAAATAACAATGCTAATTGAGAGTGGAATTTCCCCTCCCCAAGCATGCAGAGAAGGTTGCCAGAGCTGGGTGTGGCTCTAGGGTGTGTCCCCACCTAAGTTAGCTAGGGTCTAACTAAATCTTTGTCCTTGTTCAGACCTGGGTGTGGCTTTGGGATATGTCCTCACCAAAGTTAGCAAAGGTCCAACTAAAGCTTTCCCCTTGTTCCTCATGTCCAGTATTGTGATTTTCTTAGGCCTATAGCATCATTCACTGGTTTTCACAAAGCTAGTCTAGCCTTAGTAATTTTGAAAAGAAACTTTATTCTGGAAGATTCTTGGTACATAGATACCAAATTAGGGACAAAAAGGGGAAGAGATTTTTATAGCAGCCCTTGCCTCATTCTCTACAGAAGGAAAAGAGAGCAGCTGTGGTAATTACTAGGGAAGTCATTCCATCCCCAAGAGTGTGTGGGTATTTTCACTGTACAAGACTTGGGGCTGGAGGCCTAGCTGAAAAGGCCCTGGTTTCTCCTTGGAGGAATTAATTCAAATGGGAGAAAACAGATATTTTCTCAGAGAATACCATGGTGTGATGAGTGCTACAACACTATCAGAAATGCTGGTGTACAGCCCTTAGGAGAGGGGGAACTCTCTGGGAGGGTTTGGAAAAGAGCAACATCTGCTGCCATGTGCTGACATGGCATGATCTCACCAGAAAGAGTTATTCCAGGAAAAAGCATAAGATGAGATTCCCAAGGGCTGTGGGAAGGGAGATGGGGGCACCATAGGCCTAAGAAGCATCTTTTGCTCACTGGAAACCCTGTGTGACTGGCTGGACACATACTTGAAAGATGATATGAATCCAAGCCATGAGCTATCCAAGAGGAAAATAACTGTGATGTCTCGAGTGTCCTCAGGCTGTGAGGGGCTGACACTGTTCATCTGGTGCTGGGGGGGGGGGGGCATTAGTCCCATCTCATTGGGAACAAGGCGGGATGATTTCACCTGTTGGAGAGATTCCTGGCATCAGTGGAGAATCTCTGGACCCTGAGAAGACAACACAAGGCAGGGCAGCAGCTCCCATCTGGGACTGAGATGAAGGTTCTGCCAGCTCTACCCCAGGCCTGCTCCAGACCTCAGACAAGTGTGAATGCCTTCTCGAGATCAGTTCCCACATGTAACATAAAGAAAGCCCCGACGTGGTGTCTACAGGCCCTACAACAACCTCCAGGCACATGCTAGTACTCTCTTCATTTTATGCATAGAAAATTGAGGCCTTATGTTACTTTTTTTTCACGGAATGGCAGCAATAACCACTACCCTCCATACCCCAGAGACTTGCAGTAATAGACAGCAGAAACCATATGATAGCATTTCTTGAAACCATTAAACATTCTATAAATATAAGGTGACTTTATAGTATCTATTACAGTTCCCAGCAATAATGTCAGCAAAACACCATTACCTTAGGTGCTCTATTTTAAGATGGACAAAGTGCCACCTTTGAAAGATTGTCAACTGAACTTTAAAATGACCTTGAATGCTCCTATTCAGGAGATTTCCTGGGAGTGAGTTTCTCTTTAAAATAGAGGGAAAAAACCCTCTAGATGAGGTTAAATAACTAAAAGGTTTTAAAATAACCACCCTTGCTTGGGAAGAAACCCTTTGGTGGATATTTTGGTAGAGAGGCAGAGTTGTTTATATTGATGTGTACACTATTTATACTCTGGCTCCTGTAGCAGTGGAGAGAGCACTGGGCTGAACCTGAGAACCCAATGGAGTGCCTAAGAGAGATCCAGGGGCAGGTAACATATGACACCCTCAGTCCCAGAGGCCAGAGTAGCCATTCCTGCTGGCGGGCTTGCTAGGATGACAAGCTGGTAACAACTACAGAATAGTGAGCATCTATTCTGGTTGGAGTTCAAAGAAGTAGACAGCTGAAACAGTCGTACTCTGGCTGGAGTTCAGAGACGTGCACTATTCTAACAGTGTTTCTAGGCTTGGGAGTGCTCATTCAGCTTCCTCCTTATTGTTCTGCACAATACAGTTCATTTGTATAATGAGTTCAAGTGTTATCCTCGCACCTTTTTAAAAAATGTTTTATGTTTATGTATATGAGTGCTTGTATGTCTGTGTACAACATGTGTGCCTGGTGCCTGCAGAGTCCGGAAGAGTGTGTCAGATTCCCTGGAACTGGAGCAGCACATGGTTGTGAGCCACCATGTGGGTGCTCGGAATCAAACCTGGGTTCTCTGTGCTCTTAACAGCTGAACCATCTCCCCAGCCCACTCCTAGCACCTTTGAGTGATGTGTTTGACCTGAAACACCAAGTGCATAAGGTCAGGTGAGAGAGGAGGATTTCTCACGGTCTGTGGGCATCGTCAAGCTGTGTGTCACTTCCCCATGCTGGACCACGTTTGTGGGAATAGCAATTGAGTCTTCTTAGTTATTCTTCCAACACTCATGTACCTACAAATGACCGGTGTCCAACACCTTTCAGGTAGACTTGTACCTGGCACCACAGTGGAATGGATGAAACAGAGTGTCATTCTTTAGTCCCAGTAATTAAAAGGTTAGATTAGGAAACTCCTACAACAAACCTTTGTTTCTCAAGAACCCTGGAGTCTTTTTTTAATCACTAGGGTTGGAGGTATGTTCTATTCTTTCTTTGAGAAAAACTCTGTGTTGGTCTTTTTGTGTTACTACAATGAAATGTCTTAGGCATCTTTATGGCCTTGTAAAGAGCTTTATCTAGCCCCACTTTTGGAGCGTGACCCAGCCCTGGTAAGAGTCTATGACAGAGGGCCCAGGTATGTGCAGAAACAAGAGCTCGCCTGTGAAGCAGGAATCCAGAGAGAAACACAGCTTGGGGCCTGTGTAACAACTTGCTCTTTCCAGAACTCACTTCATGAGACCAGTATTCCCTTCTGAGAGTCAGAGCTCAGTGACCTAGACCTTCTCACTAGGCTGCACCGTATAAAGGTCCCATGAGTTTCTATGCCCCTAACTATGGACAGCCTCCCAGTGTAGCAACTGTTAGGGGCAAACCACACCCAAACAGCAGCAGATACCTCTGTCTCTTGTGTTCAGGAAGATGGATACCAACGGATAGAAAGAACTACTGAGTTTACTTCCATGTCCAGTGAGGAAACTAAGCAACCTTCATCTCTCAGGTTGATCTGTCTGTTTGTTGTAGTAAGAATACTTGTCATGTACCATACATCACTGTTGACTATAGATTCTGTCTTGTACAGCAAGCAGATCTCTAGGTGACAGTCAGCCTGTGTGAATGAAACTCTCTACTTCTATCTCACCACCACAGTACCTGGGAATCATTATTCCACTGTCTAATTTTATTAACTTGGCCATTTTTTTGTTTCCCTAATAAGTGGAGTGGTACACTGTTTTTCTGTTGCATCAGTATCCATGTGACATTTAATGCAATGGCACTAGATGAGACTCTACAGCAAGAAAAACATAGCAGAGTTCAAGGACTCAGGGCTGGGGCAGAAAAGGGGTCTGGGGAAGGGCAGCAGGTGCAAGGTGAAGCAGAGAAAGCCCAGGAAAGAGTTACAGTCCACCGGCCTGCACTAACAAATGGCACAGGTGGGTTCCGACTGGCAATATGCCAACTCTTGCATGAAGGAAAGAGGGGTTGATGTCTTAGTTGGGGTTTCTATTGCTGCAACGAAACACCATGACCAAAAAGCAGGTTGGGGAGGAAAGGGTTTCTTCAGCTTACACTTCCACATTGTTGTTCATCACTGAAGGAAGTCAGGACAGGAACTCAAAACAAGGCAGGATCCTGGAGTCAGGAGCTGATATAGAAGCCATGGAGGGGAATTGCTTAATGTCTTGCTTTCCCTGGCTTGCTCAGTCTGTTTTCTTATAGAACTCAGGACCACCAGCCCAGGGACAGCACCACCCACAATGGGCTGGACCCTCCCCCATGGATCATTAATTGAGAAAATGCTTTACACCTGCATCTGGTAGAGGCATTTCCTCAACAGGCTTTTTCCTCTCTGATGACTCTAGCTTATGTCAAGTTGATACACAAAATCAACCAGTACAGTTGGTTATCTCAAAGTATACTGAGAGATCCAGTTAGATAAGCCCTGAGAACTAACAGTGTGTTTTCCATGTGAAAGTGATCATTACCCTTACGTGGTGGACTTTAATAGACATTACAGTACATGAAAATGCAGAAGGCAGTTTTGTTCCGGGTCAAGTTGGGCATAGGAGCCCAAGGACCCACCTTCCAGCTCACACTGCCTCTTCCTAGCCAAGGCTCCTCATACCTAGGATCTCAAGAACAGTTTGAAAAACACAGGTGCAAGCCAACACATTTGTCTACATTAAAAAATAAGAAGAAGAAATAGGTTCAAAAAAGGGAGGACCCTGACTCAGCCATGCAACTAGCTTGTGAAAAAAAAAATCAGGTTGCAACTTACCACCATTTGATGAAACTTGAGATTAAGTCTGTTCCTACCCATCTTATTCCTCTGCTCTTCGAGGGCAGTAGTTTTCATAATAAACAGAGAAAAGAACAAAGTCTTTGCCCTCTTATATTTCTGTGGAAAGGAGAGAAGGATAACATGAACAAATTCAATTGATTGAACACTCTGAGGCCTCACTGTTAGGAACCGTTTCCACACTCTTCCCATCTCCCGTTCGTCAGGGCTTCCAGTCATTTGTCAAGTCCCACGTTTCCTAATCCTGCATATGCTGCAGTCTAGGGTATGAGTAGAGCAATAATGATGACTACAGTTACCTTTACTGACCACTGACTGACTTCCAGAACTGTCCTCTGACTTTCCCCATGCCTCCCTGGGTCAGGCCCAACAAGGACCATCTGTGTGGCACACTTGGGATTGTCTCATAAGGTGGTAAAAAGTTCAGACCCGGTGTGGGAAGGCTCCATTGCACATCCCATTGCAGAATTCACTGACGGTGGGAACTGGGCAAGACACTTACTCTTTCTTGGGTTTGTTTTACAACTGTGTGAATTATCTTGCAGATCAGGACACAAGAGTCAGAGCCCACACTAACTGTCCACCTGGCTGTGTTCTAGGTACTTCACCACCCCAACCTTACATCTGCCAGTGGGGTGCCCAGTGGGTCTCTGAAGGCCCTTTCTCGCCTGCTTTCTGGTTTTCACAAGCCAGGTGAAATCCAGGAACTTCCATTAGTCTCATCTTGTCATTGTTTTGGCCTTAGGATCCGTGTTCAAAGCCGAAGGAACCTTCCCAGACACTGACCGGAGAAGAGGGCCAGGAGACCCTGACAGCTGAAGAAGGAACCAGCAGCGATGAAGAAGAAAGGTACAGGCAGCTTGGCAGCCTTCTGAGTGTGCCGAGTATGAAGACTCACATAGGAAGGATTTGCTTGCTCATTCCTTCCGTCCTCAAGTGCTTATGGCTGGCTTAACCTGATGCTTAGAGAGAGAACAGACAGATCTTGCATGTTCTTCTACACGGCTATGGCTTTCTATAAACTGCCTTATTTAACTTTCACACTAACACAGAGGACACTTTATAAAGAATCTGAAACTCAAAGAGATTAATAATTCTGCCCAAGATTCAAGCCTAGACTGGCTACAGCCTTTTCTTCTGTTGTTGGGGTAGAAAGGTGAACTCTGTTACCAGAAGAAGCCCCCATGTATCCCAACCATATTAGCTACCACTGCTTTATTAGCCATCCTCAAGCTTTGAGATGTTTACCTCATGGTGAGCTACCTTTGTGCTTGGCTTAGTCATGCTTTGCTGGGTTCACAGACCTTTGTCCCCCTAGTTGAGGATGATGTGTTACAGCTCTGCCATACTAGAGTTCAAGTTTCTGATTCATGACTTTTCATGCTGGGACCCAGGCTGAAGAAGTAGTCCCTAACTAGGGCATATTGTTGTCATGGTAACGTAACATTATGGTGGCTTTAATTATTATATTTTCATACAGGTATATACTTTAAAGATTTAAAATTGGCTTTTATTTTATATGTATGAATATTTGCCTGCATGCATGTGTGAATACCTGTAGAGGCCATAGGATGTCAGACCTCCTAGAACTGGAGTTACAGATGGTTGTGAGCCACCACGTGGGTGTTGGAAACTGAACCCAGGTCCTCTGCAAGAACAGCAGGTGCCCCTAACCACTGAGCAACCTCTCCAGCCCTATACATACATATCTTGTGCCTGTGTGTCTGGACCTTCTTTTCTCTGCAAAGCAGAGCTGCCATCCTCATGCCCTTTTTCCCAGGGGCTTTTACCCCCTAACTTCTGGTCCCCTGGCCTAATGTTCTTGCCATGAGAAATTAAAAGTGTGACATCCCTTCACACTGTTAAACAAGGCAAACACTTAACATTCCAATCTAAGCATTTTAATTTCCAGAGTTCAAGAGTTCAGAGTGAGAACGTATCTCCCTGGAAGACATTTGTCAGCACCTTCTCTAAGATGCAAAACTATTTAAGCTTTTGACCAGCTTTTCAATAGGGAGAAGCCTAATTCCCATCTCCCAGTTTATACCTGGGATAGCCAGTAAAAATTATGAGCATGCTTTGAAAGTATGGAAGGCTGGGCAAAGTGTGGTATTTTTTCCTTTTTTTTCCCATATATAGGAAAAATTATGAAACTTGGTTAGAGACCTGTTTTTTTGGTGCTTCTCGGGTCCCTCAGAACTCTAAGGTCACAGCCTCTTATTTGTTAGGCACTCACTAAGATCAGGTCGTTTCTATAGAACCTTGTATGCTAAAACTTACAACTTAAATCAGGTCGCTTTTTGTAAGACACAGGTTTCTTATCCCAGTAACTCCTCCAGGAGCTCCCTCCTCCCAGGTAGGAGCAGTTGAAACATCCACAACCTTTCATCATTCTATTGTTCATATCTTCAAAGGATTGGAGAATCCCTCAAGGAAGGAAGTGACCTACAGCCTCCACTGGGCTCTGTGCTGAAGGAGAAGGCAATGGAGACTGGACATCGACCAGAGGACTGGCAAAACCAAAAGGCCAAACTACAAACCCAGGTAGAAAGATAGCTCTGGATAGGATCTGCCTCGGCCATCTCAGAGTGCCACTGTGCCTTTTCCTACAGACAGCCTTGGAAAGTACACAGGGCTAGTTTGCATCTAGCTGGGGAGGGTGTTATAGGTCCAGGGCAAAGTAGACATCTTGGGTTTGCTTATTCATTAAAAACTTCCAGTGCTCAAACGTACACATAAATAAAAATAAATAAATCTTTTTTAATAGAGGGCTGGAGAGATGGCTCAGCAGTTAAGAGTGTTGGCTATTATTCCAGAGGACACTGGTTTGATTCCTAGCGCCCACATGGCTAACAACAGCCTGTAACTCCAGTTCTAGGGGATCCAATGCCTTCTTCTGGACTCCTCAGACACTGCACATGCATGGTGCACATACATACATGCAGGGGAATCAACCATACACATAAAATAAAAATAAATTTTTAAAATGATAAATGAAATAAAAATCTCAAAAAATTAATATTTGTTTTATGTGTGTGGGTGTTTTGCCTGCATGAATTTCTTCTGTGTGCTATGTGTGTGCAGTATCTACAGAAGTCAGAAGAGAGTGTTGGATCCCCCAGGACTAGAGTTATAGATGCCTGTGAACCATCATGTGGGTGCTGGGAATCAAACCTGGGTGCTTGGAAGGGCAGCCAGTGCTCCTGACTGCTGAGCTATCTCTCCAGCCTCCCCCTCCAAATTCTAAATAGAATGACTGTATGATCCAGAAACCTCATTACTGAGCGAGATCCCAAAAGACAGAAAAACAGTACATCAAAGAGATGTGTGCATTCCTCGCTGCAGAATTATTCACAATCACCATGATCTGGAATTGTAGTGGTTAGGGAAAAAAACAAAAAACAAAACTTGCAGTGCCCATGAGCACCTACTCTGAGCCATGAGGATCTATCAATGAACAAATCAGATAAAAGTCCTCATATTTTATACTTAGGGGGCATATTCATATGCACCAAAGGTTGAGCAGACAATAAGTAGTCTGTGTCCTGGGTTTTGGTTTCTGTAGATTCGGCCAACTTCAGAATATAGTTGGTGGAAAGTACATCTGTACTGAATGTGTGCAAACCTTTATGTTGCCATAATCATCTAAACAAAACAGCTTGATGACTGCTAATATAGCATTTGGTGTTATAAGTAATGTAGTAAGGCTTTAATATAGGAAGGGGTGTGTGTGTGTGTGTGTGTGTGTGTGTGTGTGTGTGTGTGTGTGTGTGTGTGTGATATACAGATACTACTTTGTTGTATATATGGCCATGGAACCAGTCCTCTGCAGCCACAGAGAGACAACTGTATTTTCTGTCTACAGAAGAGGTGCTAAATACTAAACACAGTATTCTAGACGAGTTTCAAGAAGAAAAGCCTCAGTAAGGAGTGAGATCTAAGGTATGGGAGGCTGCCCTGTGGACCTCTGCAAGGTTTCTTTGGTCCCTCGATTTCTCTGGGAAGGTTCGTGTCTCAGCCCACAACCACCACTCTCCAAGCACTCAGGGCTCTACCTGAAGAGTCTTCTGGAGCACTTACTGCCAAAGTATCAAAGGCTTACACCCTCCCTGGCCCTCAACAGTTCCAAAGATGGATGTTCAGCATGGATGAGGTGGCCCTGGAAAGGGTGCCTTTAAGGACAATAGTCCTAGGGCAGGGAGGGACCTGGCCGGAGGCTGGATGTCTGTCTCAGCAGTCCCAACTACAGCAGGCTCTGCGGCAATGTGCCAGTGACTACAGGGAGGACCTGCAGGCACTCAGGCAGCTGTCAGACCATGAGAGGAAGAAGCTGCAGCACTGTCTCCAGGAGAGCCTTCAACACAACCTGGACACCAAGGCCCACCTTGAGCTTTTCCACCAGTACACTTTTTCCACTGAGCATACTTGAGAAAGCCAAGGCTAGCAGCTCAAGGTGTGGTGGCCCTGTAAAGTGGGCAATTTGCTGGGCATCTGCCCTACCAGTCCCTGCGAGGCTCTGTTGTTCTGCATAATGCCTTCCATCCACTGTTTCCAAGGACTACAGCAACCATGGGGACATAGTTATTCTAGTACCTTTTCTACATTAATGAAAAGCTCACAGAGATTCAGCAGCTTGTCGGCCAGAGTCTGGTCCATTGAGTACCTGGTTTGCTTTTTCTTATTTTTGTATACTCTTAACAACATAAGAACAACTCACATCAGGCATCATGATGGCACATGTTTATAATCTAGTACTCCGGTAGATGAAGGAGGGGATTACTATGAAACTAAGATCATCTGGACTACACAGCAAGACCCTGTCTCAAAGAAAAAGAGCATCTTGTTTTCATGTCTTTAGTGGTGCTGTGTGTGATGCATGCCAGGAACTCAGACTCATCAAGGCAGCCTTAAGAGAAAGGGGAAGAGCAAGCTGAGAAGGACCACTCAGCTGGAAAAAAAAAAAAAAAAACCTTCCAGAGGGTATGGGAAGCTGCAGTGTGGTGGCCAGGTTATGACATTTAATCCAGCAGGCACTTCAAGCAACTTCAGCAGCTTGTACCTGCTACCCTCTGGCCAGTCTCAAGCATCACATTCCTTTCTGTTATCTTAGGAAGCCTCCTAAAGAGGTGTCTCATAGAAAGGAAGCAGACCTGGAAGAGAGAGTGAAAGTGATCAAGGCCCCGGTAGGAACAAATGGGAAGAGTTTAGGAACCACTGTGCCACCGGACAGCCTAGAAGAAGGCAAGACTGACTGCTGAGGTTCTGAAAGATGTGGGTCCAGGGAAAAGAGAACTGATGTGGACGTTGTGTTGGGAGTGTTTTTCACTCTTTCACTTTTAGAAGTTGTGACAAGGCTCAGTTAAAGAGCACTAAGCAAATCTGCTTTCAACACAACAGTTAGTAATTCAAACGAAAACCAGAAAGTTGTACAAGGGAGTGCTTCCATCACGACAGCTTAAGTTCAGCAGAGAAGGCTGTTGGAGTACATGCCCATCTGTTTTTTAAAACGAGATGACTGTGAGATCTGAAAGGGAGAAGTTATGAGATATAAAATGTGAAATACAAAATCCTCTACTGTAAGGGCAAGATACACCATAACCTCAAAAATAATCAAGATCAAGCAGAACGGAGATACCTGTTTCTGTGATAGTAAACACCAGAAGAAACCACCAACAATGGGCAGCGCAAGAACAGGTGTGGAAAGAGAAGAGGAGCCTGCTTGTTTTCCTCTTGCTTAGTACTTTGTGGTTCTTTGTAGTACGGAGCGGATTGCCTTCATAAATATACAAAAAAAAAAAAAGCTTTAAAAAGAGAATGGCACCATGCATACAGACTGTGTGCTAGGCACTCCAGAAAAAAAGAAAAAAACAAAACAATGTTATTCTTCTATATCTTCTTCCAAATTTGCCTGCAATCTCTAAGAACAACCCAGCTCACAGGATCCTAGGTCTGTCAGCTGCTGCAACTCTAGCCTGTGTGTTTGCCTGGTAGGAAGGACCCTGTGAGATGATCATTAGCCTGCCTATTGGTATTGTCATTGTTCAGGACTTGTGTACGCAGCCATTTCTAGGAGACACAGTCTCATGACAGATTTCCTGATCCTCTGGCTCTTGTAATCTTCCTGCTTCCTCTTCTGTGATGCTTCCTGAGCCTTAGGTATAGGAGTTGTGTTGAAGATGTAGCCTTTGGGCTGCCCTCTCCACCAACCATTATTTCTATATTGTGTCCAGTTGTGGTTTTCGTTAATGGTCTCCTGTAGTTGTTTTGTTTGTTTGCTTGTTTGTTTTGTTTATTTTTACTTTTTGGGGGCCCACTACCCAGCTCCCAAATAAATACACGGAGACTTAGTCTTACTTATTAACGCCCAGTCTTAGTTTGGCTTATTTCTCGTCAGCTTTTCTAATTTAACTCGTTTCTCTTCTTCTATATTTTGCCCCTGGGCTTTTGTGGGGGTCTCTGAACCTAAGTCCCTGTTCAGGGCACTATCTGTGGGAGGCCAGCTCCCACCTTTTAAAGGGTTCCTATGAGGAGGAGAGAGGAATAAGAAACTTTTAGATAGAAAGATAGTGGAGAGGAGACAGACAGAAACACAGGATAGCTTCGGGAGGACCTGGATCAAAATCCACAGGCCCCTTCTGTCTCTTCAAAAGGTCTTTCCATAACAATGCCTAGGGGTGGGGCAAAAGATCTCCCCCTTGCTAGATCAAAGCATACTGCACAGCCAAGTGCAGACCCTTCCAAACACCTGATAACTATGCCATGGTCCAATCATTCCCCTATGCAGCCCTGCTGGGTAAAGCAAGCTCAGCTCTCACTAGGAAACCTCTGTGAGCTTCCACAGGCTTTTTGCCTTTCTTTATTCTATATGTCTTTCTTCCCTTCTTACTCTGTGGCTGGCTGTGTGGCTGTGTGGCTGTGCGGCTGTGCGGCTATGCGGCTGTGCGGCTGTGCGGCTGCGCGACTGGCCCCTGGTGTCCTCCTCTCCTTCTCCTTTTCTCGCTCCTCCCTCTTCTCTTCTCTCAAGCCTGGATTTCTCCTATTTATTCTCTCTGCCTGGCAGCCCTGCCTGTTTCTCTCTCCAGCCTAGCTATTGGCTGTTCAGCTCTTTATTAGACCAATCAGGAGTTTTAGGCAGGCAAAGTAACACAGCTTCACAGAGTTAAACAAATGCAACATAAAAGAATGCAACACATCTTTGCATCAATAAACAAATATTCCATAGCATAAACAAATGTAACACATCTTAAACTAATATTCCACAACAGTCTCCATCTGCTGTTAAAAGAAGCTTCTATGGTGAGGGGTGAGAGTTACACTTATCTGTGGGTCTAAAGATATGTTTTAGAATGTGGTTAGGAATTTGCTAGTACAATAAAGTGGCAGTAGTGGGTTCTGTTTTAAGATCCATGATTTCAGAAGCCCTGGGTATAAGCACCAGTCATGATTTTTTCTCCTGTTAAGTGAACCTTAAGTCCAATTAAACAGCTGTTGGTCATTGTGGTGATTAAAAGAAAATGGCCCCCATAGACCCATAGGGAGTGACACAATTAGGAGGTGTGGCCTTATTGGAGGAAGTGGTCACTGGGGGTGGGCTTTGAGGTCTCAGATACTCAAGCCATGCCGTGTGGCAGTCACTTCCTACTGCCTGCAGGTCCAGATGCAGAACTCTCAGCTCTCTCCCCAGCACCTTGTCTGGCTGCGTGCCTCCATGCTTCCCACCACGACAATGGACTGAACCTCTGAACTGTAAGCCAGCCCCAATTAAATGTTTTCCTTTATAAGAGTTACCATGGTCATGGAGTCTCTTCACAGCAATAAAACCCTGACTAAGACAGTTACCATCAAGATATTAAGTGCCACTATTGCACTTTTAGGAATATATTGACAGGCTGGCCAGTGCTATAATCTTTATGTGGCCAATTTATAATATCATTAAATTATAAGAGACACTGGTCAAAATGCACAATATTAGGGCAAGTTTAATTACCTTTGGTTAAAGAGAATAGTAAGGGACCCATGAAAAGTTTAACATCATTATCAATTCTAGCTTGGAGGTAGACATGGTAAAGCTCTCTCCTGTGCATTCTATTTTAGAAGACACTTAACATATAAAGGAACCAGTGACAATTATTATTAGGACACAGAAGGACTACACCAAAGTCATAAATGGTAAATTAGATTCAGTAATTTAGATGCTGTTTTTGAAGCAAAATTTAGGATGATAATAGATTATAGTACTGACAACATAAAATTTTTAGAGTTCTTATAAATTTAGGGAATGGTGTTAATGACAAATAGACTTATTTTCTGAAATAAAGTGATATATATATCAATATCTATATCATATATATATATATATATATATATATATATATATATATATATATAAAACAAAATATTTCTTTTTTCAGGGCCAATAAAGGTAGACCAGGATTTCAAATAATGCGACCACTCAAATGGCAGGTTTGGGTGGCTTGTGATTTTGTTTTGTTTTGTTTGAATGGTGTTGATTTTAAAAAGCAAAATGTCAAAAGAATTTCATTGGCCATATGCATTTGTATAAAAAGTATTGTTCACTTTGCATACATTAAACTTATCTTAACTGCAAACTTTTGCATATTTCACAGTTCAGACACACATTTAGTAATGCATACATAAGGTACATAATGTACAAAAATCACCTAAAAGTACAGGAGCAGTGAAAATCAGACTTTGCTACTGTACACTGCACAATGTTAGTCATCCACTGTGTCCAAGGGTGACAGCAGCCCCACAGGTCTGTGTGAATACCATGTGTGTGCCTATGGCCATGGAGGGCAGAAGAGGGCATGGGACACCCTGGAACTGGAATTGTAGACAGTCATGGGAACTTGGTGCTGAGTACTGAACTTGAGTTCTCTGGCAGAGAAGCCAGTGTTCTTAGCCACAGAGCCATCTCCATAGCCTCAAAATCCTTTTTTTTTTTTTTTTTTTTTTTGGTTTTTCGAGACAGGGTTTCTCTGTGTAGCTTTGCGCCTTTCCTGGAACTCACCTGGGAGACCAGGCTGGCCTCGAACTCACAGAGATCCGCCTGCCTCTGCCTCCCGAGTGCTGGGATTAAAGGCGTGCGCCACTACCGCCCGGCCTCAAAATCCTTTTTTAAGCCAGTTTTTATGAATGTTATTAAAAACAGACCTGTGTCTTAAGGAAACCTCATTGTTTAAAGCAAGGACTGGATTTTAGTTTTATATTCATGTCCTGAATATTGACCTTAGGAATTTTAATAACCAGCAATCACCATACAAATATCAAACCTTATATGACTTACTGGAACCTTCTACGATATGCTTCAGCATTCTTGTTTTGTCTCCATCTTTCTTTTTCCATTTTGGAAATATTCTGTCTCTATTTGTATTTTGTATTTGTCCATACAAAAGACTTTTCTCAAGAAAATTATCTTTTTAACTTTTATTATCAAAAATATATCCTGATGTTTACATTTTCTCTTGAATCTCCTCTCATTATTACTAATTTCTTTTTACTTAATCTCCTTACTTAGTATTATGAGACAAAACAAGCTTATTTATCAACTTATTTTGTTTTATTATGTTTTGTTTTTTTTTGAGACAGGCTTTCCCTGTGTAGCCATGGCTGTCCTCGAACTCAGAGATCCACCTGACTCTGCCTCTGCCTCTGTCTCTGGCATGCAGGGATTAAAGACATGCCACCACACCAGGCTTTTATTTACCAGTTTATTAAAAGGAAGCTTTATCCAAATTACATGTTGGACACAATGTAACAAATCAAGAATACCTGGCTACACATTATTAAACTGTTAAGGTTCTTTTCTGTTGTAAGTCCCAAGCAGACAGCATTGTTACATGCATTTGTGAGCCAGTTTCCTTTAAGCATTTCATTTCTTTGTCATTTGCAGTATGTTACATTCCATCAAGAGCTGTCCAAGATTACAGCTTCCAGTGTCCTTGGACAGTGAATTATCTTGTATGAGCAAGACAAAGGCAGAAGATAAAATACATAGACTAACCCCATAATTGCAATTTGGTGTATAAAAGGCATTGACTTCCTTCCAAACTTCGGGAGATCAAAACCAGCAACCCTTTTCCCATAGATGAATAAACATAGTCAGAGCATCTTGCCAGAACATGCCCCCAAGGAACTGCTGCCAGAAATAGAGGCTTTGCTACCCATTCTAACAGTCAGAGCTCTGGAATAAACCAGATGGAACGGGACAGAAAGATACTTTGAAATCAGAGGCATGAAATCAGGAATAAAAACAGAACAGAGCGGAACAAGCTAAAACAGAGGCCAAAACAAGGAACCCGAACTGAAATGTATAGCAATTCAATTTGTTAGGCAAAGGCTCCAGAGAGTGCCTGGAGCGGAGGGGAAGTCCCCAAGTAAAAGGACTTGGCTGCCCTTCTGGAGTTTCTCATCCCGGAACCAAAGCCCAAGCCCCAGCCAGGCAGCAACTGTGATTCCTTGTTAGCTCCATGACATGTCAGAGAGTCCAGATGTTGTGCTTGTAGAGTTGCCAGAAAGCTGGTGTTCCTGTTTCCAGGTCCTAGTGGCGTGCGGCAGATAGAATTGAATTTGAATCTTTCATTCTTGCTTTATTCAGAAAGCCAGTAGTCCAGGAAGGCAGCAGGCTAACATCCTAAAAAAAAAAAAAACAAAAAAAAGATCTTACGTGTCATCTCCAGCCCCCAGATCACCTGGGAGAAGGAGGAGGCAGGAAACAATCATTCCAGAGCTCAGTCTTGCCCCGCCCCACCCCATCCCCCACCCCCCACCCCCGATGATGAGCCACTTTCTGAGACCTGTGGGGTCTGTGCTGCTGTTAACTGTCCCTTGCACTCTTACCTCATTCAGTAGGTGTTTGGGCTCATATACTTCCTGAAATGCTGGGTCTAGTTAGTTTTTACTAGTATCAGTCTTGCATTGAGCTGGTGAGGAGCAACTCAGAACAAACTTTTAACAGTGTATATGTACTAAGCTGTTAATAGCATGTATGTGTAGATTCCTTTCCCTAAAATGAAATATAAATGTGTCATTATAATACAGAGTAGGAAAGTGTCCCATCCCTCCCTTCTGTTCTCTATCAGACATACCACGTAGGACATGAAGGTAGAAAGCCAGGAAGCAGCAGTCTAAAGGGAGGAGACAGTGACCTAAGACGGGGTAATGGAACGCATGTTCCATGAAATCAGAAAAGGAACTTCTTAGGTGGAGGAGAGGGGCCAGCAGAAGCATGTGTGTGTGAGGAAAGCAGTGGAGAGGAAAAAACAGAACAAAATACATGGGGTGGAGATGCTCGCCCCATTGGTAAAGCATTCACCTTACATGTTTGAAGTCTTGGGTTCGATCCCCAGTACTACATAATTAAGGTGTGTGACGGCACACGCCTATAATCTGCTTGGAAGGTGGAGGCAGGAAGATTAAATGATTTAGAGTTATCCTCAGCTACAAAGTGAATTCTTGGCCAGCCTGAGCTACCTGGGATCCTGGCTCAAAAAAAGGACAAGAAGTTAAAAGAAAAAAGAGCAAAGTATAATGAACAAACACACCATAATGAAACCCATGATTTTATCTGCTAGCTAAAAATACTTACAAGGTGTGTGGTGTGGTCAGGCCATTAGTGTGCCACAGTCTGAAAGCCCACCACAAAAGAGTCCCGAGTAACCAGTTTCATGTCCCATTCCCTTCTGCTTCTGCCCACAGGCCACAGAGGAGCTCCTGAGGAAGGAGTCCAGTCACAGCCTCCAGATCCAACACCAGGCACACCTGCTGGAGCTCCAGGCCCTAGAGGAGAAGGCCAGACAAGAGCTGCAAGAGCCTCTGCTGCTTGGTAAACATCCCACTATCCACCTGGGAGAGCCCAGCCGCCTGCATGCTCTACAAATGGAAACCAGTGGCACACAGGGTACACAGGCCACGGCAACAATACCGGTTCCATTCCCAACTATTCACTAGACCAGAGGGGTAGGGGTGAGGGTTCTAGGTTGAATTTTCCTTTTCTATAAAAATGGTACTGTAATTGTCTCTACCTCATAGGGTCATTGTGTGCATTAAATGGGATGTTAAATATTACATGTCTAGCGTACAGCATGAGTCCAGTGGACATAGACACTATGGTTACCACTCAGTAGAACTCAGATATGAGGCCTGGCACAGGTTTCATTGGAGTGCCTCAGTTCTGTGGATTTCCATCCCAGTGACATCTTCAAACTGGGGAGCTCAGGCCCCCAGGCTCCACCTGAATTTCTTATGCTTGCCTCAAGCTATCCCCAGCATAAAATGTATCTCTGGTTCCATTCTGACATCAACCAGTGTTCCAGGAGTTAGCAGAGGCAGTTAAGATCTCTGGAATTAAGCTATCTAGCTTTCAAACCTAATTCCTACTCTCACTGGCTGCGTGGCCTGGGCAGTCCACCATCTGTCCAATGAGGGCACCGACAGCGTTCACCCCACAGGGCTACAATGACTTCTTGTTGAGTCAACTTCTCCCAACGCATTCTGGCTTTAGTCTGAATCCTGATGGATAAGCATCTTCTGCCCCCATGAGCCAGCCAAGATCCTGTGCCCATGGCTAAGAGTTTTGTCTCCTTAAAACTGACAAATAGGGCTGGAGAGATGGCTCAGAGGTTAAGAGCACTGGCTGCTCTTCCAGAGGTCCTGAGTTCAATTCCCAGCAACCACATGGTGGCTCACAACCACCTGTAATGAGATCTGGTGCCCTCTTCTGGCCTGCAGTCATACATGCTGTATACATAATAAATAAATAAATCTTTAAAAAAAAAAAAAAAAAAGAACTGACAAATATCAAGATTCCTGACTTGAGACCCTTGACTCCAGAACAGGTTCCTTGTTCTTCCTTTGACTTGGTGCCCAGGCCCAGTGTTGCCTCAGGCTGTGGTCTAGACTGAAGCCAACACACCCTACCCTGCTACTCCTAACCAGCCAGCCGTAGCCACCCAGGTGGTTCAGAACAAAAAGGAAACACTTGGAATGTTGAATCCTGCTCCACCATTTAATAGCAGTGTAGCTCAGGGTTGCTTACCCTTTCTGTTGCTTATAATAAAATGGAGCTGGGATGGATGGGGGAAGGAGGATGGCAGGGTAGTGGGATTATACATACCATATAGGGTGGTTGCAGGGCACATCAAATGTTCCTTATATCATACCCTTGCTTCTGTGATCCTGGAATAAGTTCAGGAATGATCTCTCACTCTTCTTCCTTCCAGAGTCCCTGAGGCAGGAGCTGACAGAGCAGCGAATTGCCTGCTCTGAGCACCAGAAGGGACTGGAGGTGCTACAGAACCAGCAAAGGGCCCTGGGACCCTTGGGGAAGTGGCAGGCCATCAATCAGTGTTCAGGGAATGGCACAGACCACACCTTTATTACAGAGGTCAGTTTCCTTGCCCCTGTCCACACCATATTCCTTCTAAGACCGCATTAGGCTCACAGAGAACATTCCCATCTGGATGGGCTCTGGGAATGAGATCTCTTTCCTGCTGGAAATAGCAAGACCCTGCTCCCACTCTTCACCCCTAGCAACACTTGGTGGTCTGCAGGCTCCCATCTTGGAAAAGCAGAAAGCAGATCTGGAGTGTTACAGTTTACTTACAGTTCAGATACCTGTTTGTACCTCTTAGCTCTCCAGGTAGCTAGCTAGTCTGGGTCATTCTTCCAGTCTGTGGGGGAAATATCTCAGAACACTCCCCAGACCAACTCCCTGTTTGGAGCTCTCTGGTCTTGTTCTCCAGACCCCAGGCAACTCTCCTTTATTTTCCTGCCCAGGCTCTGCCCATCAGCCCCTTCCCTGCACGTTCCTAATTCCTCCTCTAGTTGTTATCACCTTGCAACAATTCCAGCATCAAGCTTCAGGTATTGGGGTAACACACAGCATGACATTGTGGCTGTCACTGGAGTACGCTCCAGATGCTTCAATGCGTCATGGAAAAATCTCCTCCGCCACTGGCTACAAACTGCATCTACAGCCCTGTTCTCTCTTGGTCTCCTGGGACCGGTACCGGCACCCTGACTCTGCCTCCTTGTGACACGCCCCCTGCTTGATGTCAGAACAGCTCCATACTAGGGTCTCTGTTCGCCCAGACCTTCCACACTCAGAACTCCTGGAGAACTGAATGTTGATACAGTACAATTGACTCTGGTATCTCCTGACTATTAGGACAGTGACCGCAGGGAAGTGGCAAGGTTAAAGACATGGCAACTTAAAACGGGTGAAATGTGTGGATTACCTGATCTCTTATTAAACTCTCAGAGGGCCAGATTTAGCCAACACCCCAAACAAGAAGAGACTGCATGGGAGCCCTTCATCAGGAACCTGATACGGCTCTGTCAGC
The DNA here is from genome assembly GCA_902168425.1 of Peromyscus attwateri. Lineage (NCBI taxonomy): Eukaryota > Metazoa > Chordata > Mammalia > Rodentia > Cricetidae > Peromyscus > Peromyscus attwateri. The sequence goes on from CABHPP010134107.1 coordinate 31,211, forward strand.
AGCACCCCTAAGTCCCTCGTGCTGAGCTGGCCTTGGCGCCTGCTGGGGAAAAATAATAAAATAGTAAGAAAAATAAAATAAAATACCTGCTGCCTTCCCCTCAGGATGTGGGCGTTGTAGAGCCTACTGGTTCCATGCCCTGCGCTGCAGAGAAAGGGCTCCTGGAGGAGAATGCTCAGCTCCAAGGCACTGTATTACGCCTGCGTGCAGAGGTGGAACAGCACCTGCAGGAGGCGCTGCAGCTGCGTGAGCAGCACCGGTGAGTCGGCCACCCAGCTTCCATTCTTTCCCTTCTGCACATTCCTCCCTCCTCTCTTTCCCCTCCTCCCTTTCCTCCATCGTTGCTTGGAGCCTCTGAGATCTGAAACAGGACTCTCCTCTCCCCTCAAGACTTCTTAGACCTAGAATCAGACCCAGAAGAGACGATGAAATGGAATCGTTCCGTGCCTTCTAACTAGCTATGATTGCATCTTGACAAAGGGGCAATGCCATCATGGCTCAGGGGCTCAGGGCAGTAATATGCGTGCAGAAAGCCTGGCCCCCTACCAAGCATGGAGGAAGCGCCACGCTGGGAGAGTTTCCTTCACTGTTGGAAGGTTTATAATACAAATTCAGTCTCTTGACTAGGACTTCTTAGGGTATCTGTTTCTTTAGGAATAAGATTTGTCAGTTTGTTTTGGTCAAGGAATTTGTGTGCTTCATCTGTTTTTGCGTGTTTCACCCCAGAGTTAGTTATTCACAATTTCTCTTTTGTCATCTTAATACACAGAGGATCCTCTTTCCTCTGATTATTTTCGCTTGTGTGTTGTGAACCCTGCTGGGCCAGTTCTAAACTACTTCCCAATTTGATTGTACTCGGTCATTTAATCTTTAAAGCACTTCTTTGTAAGAGAGGAGGGAGATGGAGCAGGGGTTCATACAGCTTGCTCTACCCCACACTACAGGTATGCAGAAAGGCTGGGGTTTGCACTTTGGTCAACAACTGTAACTTTTCCCCTTGTGCATGACCACAACCAAGTTTTTAAAAAATTTTCCCAGGCATGGGAAAGCCCAGCACATAAGTGGTAGAGAAAATTGAGACAAAGAAAAGAGATGCCATGGGTAATGGCACTGCCTCTAATCCTAGCACTTAGGAGGCTGAGGTAGAGGAATCTTGAGTTCGATGCCGCAGAAACCACACAGTGACACCTTTCCGACTCCACCCTGACACTCCCAGAAGGGATTCCATGCCAAGTATTTGGAACAAGGTTAGGCACATAGCACTGACTTAAGAAGGGGGTGGGGAATCCGTTGTTAAGATTCATAAAATTGAGTTTAAACCTGGGGTCCTGGAATGTAGCTAGTGGTAGAGAGAGCACTTTCCTACCATGGACAAGAACTTGTACTTGAACACTCTCTCTCTCTCTCTCTCTCTTCACTAAACACTTTACTAAACTAATGCCCGTGTCAGATGTGTCAGATCCAATGGAGCTGAGAAGGAGCCTGAGAATTAGCCCCTGAATTAGAGTTAGTTAGAATTTGCATTCCTGAAAATTTCCCAGGAGATGCTGGAGTTGGCAGGTGAAATTGTGGCACCACTCTGAGACTGTGCCTCACCCTTGCTGCTGTAACAGCCAAAGGTGAGGGGGTTGACAGAACAGAGAATGAAGGACTTGGCCTCCTCCAGACAGAAGCATGTAAGTAAGATCAGCCAAAGGAAGCTGGACATGGTGGTGCATGCCCGTGATCTCAGCACTTGGGAGACTGAGGCAGGAGTGCCAAGAGTTTGGGGCTAGCCTGGGCAACATAGTGAGCTCCAGGCAGTGTGAGCTACAGAGTAAGACCCTGTCTCAAACAATACAAAACAACCAATGTGAGAGTGTCCACTAAGGGAGCCGACCACAGCAAGATGGGCTATTCACGGGACCCTTCCCACCCTGTGCACTCACATTGTTGTGAAATAACTCAATCATCATCTAACTGAGGTCATGGGGCCTCCCTCCCAGGTGAACCTGAAATATGAGTTCATCTAAGAAGAGCCAGGAGCCTGGAGGCGGTGGTAGACGCCTTTAATCCCAGCAATCGGGAGGCAGAGCCAGGCAGATCTCTGTGAGTTCAAGGCCAGCCTGGTCTACAGAGAGAGATCCAGGACAGGCACCAAAACTACACAGAGAAACCCTGTCTCAAAAAACCAAAAAACCAAAAAACCAAAAAAAAAAGAGCCAGGAGCCCATCTGGCTGAGATGGAGCACCATAGATCAAGAGATGCACCACGTGATCCTAGGCATGTCTTTCTTCAAGTGAGGAAAGCGATGATCCCTCACCTGGGAGAAAAAGCCAGCACATAAAAATGTACATGTACTTCCTGAAAGTAGAAGGCGCCCCTAGGACTCTGCTGCGGGCTCATTAGGAGCCTCCCCTAGAGAACAATGGTAGCTTGTGGTTGAAAAGGGCTTTGTGCCATGGACTTCTCCAGATATATATGAGCTCAATTTCTCCTCATAATGACCCTGTGAGGTAGGTACTGTGTCACTTCCATCTAACGGAAGAGGACACTGGGCCAAAGGTCACACAGTTAAAATAATAGCAAAAGCCAAGGACTTTAGTAGCCTGGCCCTGACTACCGCCCTTTTACCTGTCCCACCCACCTTTCTGGAAACCCTGGATAGGGTTCTCCTGGGTTTCAGAGGTCTAGGCCTGAGAGAATGCTACCTCTGCCTCAGAGGAGGGGATGCAGGGGAAGGGAGTATTTTCTAGGGCTCCCTCCAGGTCTCTTTTCCTTCTTCCAAGGAAGGCAGCTCTTTTGACTGGGGTTCTCCTTTGCTGGTGTGGGAAGAGCCTAAGAAGGGTTCCCATGGGGAGGCTTACCCTCAATTTCATAACCTGGAGACCCCAGGTAGACTTCTCATAAGGCACTTGGATATGACTTAGTTCAAGGCCTTTTAAACTAGGCCACCAAAAGGAGAAATGAGCCCCAAAGTCCAAGGGCTCAGGCTCGGAGCCTGGGTGACCCTGACTGTCTTTCATCCATCACAGGTTGCTGGAGGAGGACCAGAAAGCCCAGAGAGCCATGGAGGTGGAGGCACTCCGCCAAGAGCACCGGAAGGAGATGCAGGCCATGGTGGCAGATTTCAGTGGTGCCCAGGCCCGACTCCAGGCCAGGCTGGCTGCCCTGGAAGCCGAGTGAGCAAAGTCTTGGGCTCAGGTGGGGAGGGACTGGCAGGTTACCGTTTTGGGAAGTGACCAACTCATCCTAGTGTCCCTAGGCATTGATGGTTTTAAAACTTAGACGTTCTCTGGGTTCCAGAAGCTCTTCATTTCCAGGCAACTGAGGATGGTTGGCCATCCCTTATTTTATTTTATTTTTCTCATTTCTATTAGTTATTTGAAAATTTCATAAATGTGTTTTGATCATATTCACTCCCATCAAGTATAATTTATATTGCCCATATATTCTTAAATATGTGGCTATCCACTGGAGGAGCAAATACCAGAGGCTATACTCATAAAGAAAACTGACTCCCCGTCCCATGGCTATCATTTGCCAGTAGCCCCTCAGCTAGGTGTGGGACTTGGTGTTCACCTCCCATCTCCATGCTGGGATTTTGTCTGTCTTGAGCTTGCACAGATCTCACACATGCTGTCACCATCATCGTGAATTTCTCTGTGACACTGCCTTGCTGTGTCACAAACAGTTTTTCCTTGTAGTCATTCAATCATTGGCACTTACAGTCGTTCCGCCCCTCTTCTGCGATGACTCCTGAGGAGGGGCTATGGCGCTCTCTCTCTCTCTCTCTCTCTCTCTCTCTCTCTCTCTCTCTCTCCCTCTTTCTACCTCTTTCTCTCCCTCTCCTTTAATTGGAAATAGATTTTTTTTCTTGCATAATATATATTATTCCTGTTTCCCCTCCCTCTACTCCTCCCAGTTCCTCCCCACCTCCCTTCCCATCCAGATCCACCCCCTTTCTGTCTCTCCTTAGAAAACAAACAGACTTCTATTATATAACAGTAAAGTATAATATAGTATAATAAGATAAGACAAAGTCTAACACATTGAAATAGGACAAAACAAACAGAAGGAAAAGAACCTTTGGGTTAACTCTTGGGTTAGTGTTAATTCTGCTCCTTTGACTGCATGCAGAGTACCTTCCTGTACCAAAGACACTAGCATGCAGGGTGAAGTCTCTATGTAGGCACCAGCTCAACGTCTCCATGTTCAATAAGATGAATAGGGGTTGTCTTCAGCAGTGGGGCCCTGCCATCAGTTGTGGAAAGCAACCTATAGCAATCTCTTATTGTCTGCACTTTGACTAGTTAATTGCTTCTGTGTTAATTGCCATTTACTCTTAATGTGAGTTGAGGGATGCATTCATCTGTAAAGATTTATCTTTATTTATGTGTACGTGTGTGTTTGTGTAAATACACACTACACATGTGACAGTACCCTGGAGGGCCAGAAGAAGCTTTCTTCTAGTTGCTGAGTGATAGTGGAACTAAAAGAAGGGATGATTGACAGGGAGACCAGTTAGGAAGTGATGCAGTGATCCAGGCTGACAGGTAAAACCTCTTCCCCTGGTCATATAGTGGGAAGGGAATTTCAGAGCCTGTGCTCTCAAAAACCAGTCTTGACCCAAAACAGTTGCAGTGTGTCTTGTCCACACCTGTCTCCTTTACAACCACACCTGAAGGGCTTCTTGACTTTAAGGCCAACTCAGGCTGTGCTCTGTGTCCCCACCAGATGGGGCAAGAGCCTCATGGGCACCAGGGGACCCTGCAGGCCGAGACGGGGTACGGCTCTTGTTCCAGAACTACACCTGGCCCCAGAAGCCTGGCTGCATGTAGAATCTAGGTGCACAGCCCTTAGTTCTGAAGGTGTGAGAGAACTGGCAGGGGCCAGATCAGGGGTAGGTCCTGGGTGGCCATGCTTAGCACAGTCTCCCACCTGCCTGTTGAGAAACCTCCGTAGAAGGACTAACCACTTACTTTGAACAGGCTGAAAGATTCTGGAGAGAAGCCAGGGAAAGGAACTTCGCGGCCTGAGGACCTGCAGCTCATAGGCCGCCTGCAGACGCGCCTGAAGGAGAGAGAGGACATCATCAGGCAGCTCACGGTGAGGACTAGGCCGGAAGGGGAGGTACTGCCCAGCCCGCCTGCAGTAAGCTTGCCTGCTCTGAACCTGGCATTTCTGGAGTTGCCCAAATAAAATGTTGCCCATCAATCCTTCATTATTTCCCCCTATTACTAATAAGTACTCATAAAAAGGGGGGAGGCTGGAGAGATGGCTCAGAGGTTAAGAGCACTGGCTGCTCTTCCAGAGGACCCAGGTTCAATTCCCAGAACCCACATGGCAGCTCACAACTGTCTGTAACTCTAGTTCCAGGGGATCTGACACCTTCACACCAATGCACATAAAATAAATTTTTAGAGAGAGAGAGAGAGAGAGAGAGAGAGAGAGAGAGAGAGAGAGAGAGAGAAAAATCCTACTCCTAAGTTTAACAGCATTTGTTTGATGTTGATTCTGTTTTTTAACCTACAGAATTTGATAAAAAGCCATTTATTTATCTTGGGATTTTCATAGAATCATTCAAATTTGCCATTGTTGACTTTCCTTTTGTGTGATCAACCACCTGTTTCCCAGCAGCAAACCCATTCCCTAGACCCCCTTGAAGATTATTTCCACGTCCTTTGATTCTATACCTCAAAAATCAAGACTTGACGCTCTCTTCCTTAGGGATGTCTCTCCCCTTGGTCTGTCTTTGACTCTTAGAATTTTATTAATAAGGAATAACTCCTAACTTGGTAAGTGTAGGAAGGTATTGTAGTTATGATTATCTTTTTCAATTTAATTATTTGTTTATTTATATTTAGGTGTGTATGTGTGCACGCCACATGTATACAGGTCCCCTTTTGGCCAGACTAGGGTGTCAGACCCCCTGAACCTGGAGTTACTGACATTTGTGAACTGCCTGATTATAGGCACTAGGAATTGAACTCAGGCCCTCTGGAAGAGCAGTAAGTGCTCTTAACAACTGAGCTAACTCAAGCTCCGGTTAGGATTATCTTAAAAGAAAAGTCACTCAGGTTAAGAACACTCGTTGCTCTCACAGCGGGCCCAGGCTCAGTTCCCAGCACCCACATGTGGTGCTTCAGTCCTTAGCCCGACACAAATCAAGTGTGGTAGCACATGCCTGAAACTCAGCACTTGGGGGTCAGAAAGAGATCAGAAGTTCAGGGCCATGCTCATCCTTGGCTGAATAGTACGTTTGAGGCCAACTTGGAGTACATGAGACCCTGTTTCAAACAAATGCAAGGGAGAGACAGGTTGAAATGTTTTGAGTATGGGGAAGAGTTTTCTTTGATTAATTACTTTAATTTTTGTACTAGACTTACTTTCAGGTGCTCAGTATAGTTAGATTTTTTTCCTTGCTAAGGCAGCTTGCTCTTTCCTTCACTGGTAACATAAAGCCTGGAGTGTTTCAGTGACTGGCCGCTTGACTGCCACTCACCTACCCGCCCCACTTCTCCAAGGCTTTCCTTCTGCCCTTCCACCACCTGGACAAGACCAGTGGCACATGCCTGAGCTCGCTAAGACCTGGTCGCATTGATTTTCCAGGAAGAGAGAAGATTTCACTATGCGGCCTTCCCCAGTGCTATGTCCCACCGGAACCGGTCCTTCTCTTTCAATCCTCACCCGGGATACCTGACCCCTTCCATGAAGGTAAATCAGTTTTAACACATCATACAATCTGCAGGCTTCTTCTCTTCTCAAAGTAGCTGCAGCACATTGATGGGCGGGTGGGCATCCAGTGGAATAGTCTGAAGTGCTAGCAAACAGTACTAAGAGATTGTGTGTGGCTTGTACCTTCTATGAACCCTGTGTTTTCTAAAGCAAATATGCGTCACTATTAATATCCCATCTAGATAATGGGAGAGGAGGGTAATAGTAAGAATATCCCACTTCTTCCTTTATTTCTCTGTAATACTTGTGGATTTTGTAGAGATGAGCATTTTCACAACTCTCTCATCTCCTGCCACGGATCCCTACAAGTTGAAAAGCATCAGCATTTTATAGCTCACCAAGTAACAAGCCTAGACTGAGTGGGCCTGACAGTATCTCATCTGTGGTTTTTAACTTATCCATCTTTGTAGCAATGTAATTTGCACTCTAGAGGCTAATGAAGAGGAAGGTGGAGATGAGGTGGGGCCAGTCCCTGCTACCATATGCCCTCTCAAATATTTTTTTTTTTAAAGATTTATTTATTATGTATACAGCATTTTGACTGCAGGCCAGAAGAGGGCACCAGATCTCATTACAGATGGTTGTGAGCCACCATGTGGTTGCTGGGAATTGAACTCAGGACCTCTGGAAGAGCAATCAGTGCTCTTAACCTCTGAGCCATCTCTCCAGCCCTCAAATATTTTTAAAATGATAAAAGTATGTCTTTCCCCAAGTCTTGGATAGAGATTATAGACCTGTGAGTTTTTTAAAGATGTGAAATAAAGATTGGAGAAAAAAATAGTTTGAAGGGATGGGGCAGAGCTCAGTGGAAGAGCTCTGGCATGCTTGAAGCCTGGATCTCATCCCCAGCACTGCAATAAAATTATCCATTAAATTAAACAAAACTGAGGCATGGTTTCACTATGTAACCCTGGCTGGCCTAGAACTTACTGTGTAGATCAAGCTGGCCTTGAACTCACAGAGATCTGCCTGCCTCTCTTCCTGAGTGATGATATTATTAAAGGCATATGGTAATATGCCTGGCTCCCAACAAATTATATAAGTATTACCTCTTTTCCTTGTTGTTTGAATCAGGTAAGCCTATTTGCTTTTATAATAATGCTATTTCCCAGGTAGCACTAACAGCTTCCCTCTCACACAAACAGAAAAAGAAGATGGAGGAAGTGCCCAGCCGAGTGGTCAGCGTGCCAAACCTTGCCTCCTACGCAAAGAACTTCCTGAGCGGAGATCTGAGCTCCAGGATCAATGCCCCTCCCCTAACTAAGTCACCCAGCCTGGACCCAAGTCCCAGCTGTGGCCAGCCTTACAAACCCACCCAGTTACTCGATGGGAAAACTGCCACAAGGTGTGTGGAGGGCAGGGTGAAGGTGGTACTCTGTTTCTCCAAGGGCAAGGAAGAAATTGGTGTCTTCTCAGGTCCCTGCTAAGACTGGTATCTGATCTAAAGAGAAAGGAGCCCAGCCTTGGACAATGACAGTCTAGCCAAATGGGAACACTGATGATTTTAGAAAGAAACTGTTGTTCTTTGGAGTTCTGGTGCCAGATTTTAGAAGGCCTAATTTTTATGGAATCACTTTATTTATTAGATCTGTATTCAAAATACATTTTTTTCTTAGCTGTGTGGCCTTGGGCAGGTGACCTCTACAGTTCCCTGTATTTCTGTCTTAAAAATGAATACAGCACCTACCTGATCAGATTGGTGTGACTAAAGGAATTAATCTGGAACATATTCTCACCCCCAGACCCGACACAGAAATGTATCCTTTAGCTAAGGCTACTTTCCAGTGTGAATGGTATTATTGAGGCAGTTAGAGCCTGGCGATGAGTGGCGGAGTGTAGGTGGTGCTGACACACCTTTCTCATCTTCCCTGTAACGTGCTTCTCTCCCAGAGGTGTGTGGGTTCACCTTTGTCTACTGTTTTCCTTCTTATCAAGCCCTCCATTCAAAGGGCATGCTTTAAGTTCTGAGCTTGAGGTTCGCATTTAGAAAGGTCCTCCTCTAAAATACTCTGGTTCCAGAAGTTCTCTGCATGCTAGCCTGCCCATGGCTGTTTAGACCTTGACTGTGAGCCAGGACTAACTGGCCACTCCTGAATGAATGTAGCCCCTTTGGGTCCTGCCTGAGGAAAAAGGTCTAGGGCAGAGCATACCAGTTTGCCAGCTTCTGACTCTCACTGATAGGCACCTGTGCTTCAAGCTAGTGTGTGTGTGTGTGTGTGTGTGTGTGTGTGTGTGTGTGTGTGTGTGTGTTTTAAATTACAGTATCTATGGGTCAAGTGTGGTGGTGATGCATGCCTTTAGTTCCAGCATTCTGGAGTCAGAGGCAGGTGAATCTACATGAGTTCTAGGCCAGCATACTCTACACAGTAAGTTCTAGAACAACCAGAGCTACGAAATGAGACCCTCAAAAATTTTGATATTATTTATTGGGGAAGGGTAGCATCTGCCATGGCACACATGTTGACGTCAGAGGACAACTTTTGGAAGTCTGTTCTCTTTTACCATGTGGATTCCAGGAATCAAACTCGGGTTCTCAGGCTTGGCAGGCTCCAATTTTATATGAATCTTCACAAACGAAGACTATTTAGCCAGGTGACAGTTTCATCGCCTGCTTTTTCTTCTTTTTGATTTATTAGGTAAATTTCATAGCCTCACTTAAATGCTCACAAGTAATATTCTACAGAAGACTCATGTTGGAACATTGTTTTGATTAATTATTTTTTTAAGTTTTTCAAATTTGGCTTACTGTCTGATATGTGCCTAAATATAATAATGAATGGTACAAAATGCATCTCGTTAGCACCATAGCCATCAAGTCATCAGTGAAAGACTGGAGAGCAGTTGGCGGTTAAAACAAGAACTAGACACTCTTTCCCACTCATCCGTCACAACTCATTCCCAGCTGCTAACATAGCTGGTCATGGTCTAGTATGTTGTGAAGGGGTAATAAGCACTTAGCTTCTCTGGGAGAGATGGTAGGGTATTGTTTTTTACTGAATAAGTTTCAAAACCATGTAAATTTTTTCTTTGATTTTAGAGCACAAGATGGAGAACCAGGCCAAGCCAAAGAGGCCCCACAAAAGCAAGGTTCTCCGCATCAGGAGTGGTTTACCAAGTACTTTTCATTCTAAACTGGTCTTTGGGATCTGTTCCAATGAGTACATTAGAAAATCATTTCAACCATCTGAAGGAATGAATTAAAATCACCCAACCAGGTAACTAGCTGGTAGTGACTTACATGTGATATATTGCTAAAACAAAGTGTGGCACTGACATTCCAGTTTCATTGTGACACCTGCTTATTTTATAATTCTTACAGTTAAAGCTGAAACAAGCCAGTTATTAAAAAGCACCCCTTGGGCAGGGCAATGGTGGCGCACACCTTTAATCCCAGCACTCAGGAGGCAGAGGCAGGTGGATCTCTGTGAGTTCCAGGACAGCCAGAGCTGTTACACAGAGAAACCCTGTCTTGAAAAACAAAAACAAAAAACAAAAAACAAACAAAAAAAAAAAGAAAAAAGAAAGAAACAAAACAAAACAAAACAAAAAAACCACCCCTTGGAAAATGCTATTAATCTCTGATGACCAAATTACCAATCGTATTTCTAGTGCCTGTAATGTCACACTCCACTTGGTGGGATATCAGACATGTGACTGCCATGGTCTACTTTAAAAATGTTTTCACTTTTTCTTGGTCATCTCAACTCAAAGAATTATGCTGTATATTTCCACATATATAAAATGATAATTCCAAAATGCACATCTCACCTCAATATGAAGAGGAATAAAATAAAGCCAATGAAGACAAAACAAATGAAAAACATCAAACCTACCAGGAATGGACTGTAGCATGCTTGGACTGCATGTTTTGGCTTCAAGGTCTAGCACAGGCCGCAGACTACAGAGGGACAACATCTACCTCACACGGGACTCTGCAAGATTAAGCAGTATACTCTAGATACAGCCATCAGCCGGAACTGGAATGCTCAGTGAACTACTACTCTTCCACCTGCCACACATCAGCTTCAGCGACCATTGTGCAACAGTCTTTTGTGAAGGATTCTAGACTGTCCTCTGATGTCAAAGATTGCTGGACCCCATACATCCACCTCAGATGTATGGCTTCCCCACCGCATGGACTCCCAGGAGAGCAGGGAACTGCCCATGGTGCTGAACTTGCGATCAGTCCTTGTCTTACCCTCTGACAGAGCAGATCTGACACAATTTTCAGTGGGTAGATTTTTCTCTCTGGTGCTGGCCCAGCAAGTGGCTTATCAACAGATGTCAATTCTATGCATTGTCAAATATTTGCTCTTTGAATAAAACCCTAAACAACTGGGCAATAAAAATGGCTATGGCTTGTATAATTAGATGAAGATAGAGCTCTGAAACAAATTTCACATTAAGTTCAGATTGTCTACAAATAAAATGTAGATAATTAGACCATTTTTAGAGAAATGTAAGTAAAGAAAGTTAAAAAGCCAAACAAGGCTATGTTGTTGTTGTTGTTTCCGTGCCAGATTTGAACACAGGCTCTGCCTTGCCCCTGTTCAGGGAAGTGTTACACCACTGACCTACGCTGTTGCCCTGCGATAGATGGATGCAGACATTCGTCACCATATTTGGAATGCCCCATTATTTTTCAGTGCCAACTTTTTATCTTTCCTGCTCAGGATGTGTCTGATATAACCTGAAGACACTGCAGTGTTGGACTGCTATACTAAAATTTTCAAGATGAGGTTAATTCACAGACAACAGAAATGTCTTACTTGAGGGCTAAGAAAACCATGAAGGTGCTAGCAGAGTGAGAAACCCATCCTTTATTAATCTCCGCTATGGGACCTCATGTGCAACGAAGCTGGTTTAAGCCTCTTTAGAAAGGCCCCAGCCCCATTCATGAGCATGCACCTTTCACTGCTTCGTCACCTCCCACTCTTCACCTCCTAATACTATAGGGTAAGAATCCTCTATCCCAACACTTGGGACCAAAGTGCTTTAGAGTGGTATAGCCCATGGTTAGCATGTGCAAGGCCCCGAGTTCAGCCCCACTATTAAAAAACAAAAAACAAAAACCTGTAAGGTTTTATTTTCAAACTCATGCGTATACACAAGTTATCTTAAGAATGGGACCCAAATCTAAACATGATATTCCCTCCATATCCAACCTAGTCTTAGTGCATCTCCATTTTAACTCAAACGTCTGTAAGTTTCCACTTACTGCATCAGGTCAGTACTGGGAAAGTTTAGATTTGGGAGCATTTTGGATTTTTGGATTAGGAAATGCCCAGTCTGTTTCCCACTAAGTCTACTTGACAATTAGCAGTGAGCACCATTTTTATTGCAGGCTTTAAGACATTAGCTACAGATGGTTCTGCTTTTTTAATCTGGGCATTTCTCCAGCACTGCAACTTTTGGTAAGGAGCAACATAGACTCCTTTTCTACTGCCCAGTGTATTATCTTTTTTGCTCCTGAAACCAAATACCTGACCCCCCAAAAAAAACTCAGAAAAGCTTATCATGGTTCAAAGTTTTGATGGTTCAGTCCACCATGGCAGGGTAGGTGTGGGGACAGGGCCGAGGCAGCTGCTCACACTGTTATCCAGATGGGAAGCCGTGAGCAAGGAAAGCTGATGCCCAGCTCACTTTCTCCTTTATTCAGTACTGGATCCCTGCCCATGGGTGGTGCTGCCCACACATAGGGTGGGCCTTCCCACCTCAATCAGCATAATCTAGAAGAAACTTCCTCACAGACATGCCACAAGGCCTTCCTCCTAGCTGAGTCCAGATCCTGTCAAGTTGATAATAACCATCAGATGGGTAAAGGTGGTCACTCATTTCATCCAGCAGGATGTCTGGCAGTTTGGATAACATGGTGACCTTATTTTGGACTGTAAGATTATAAAGTGATTTGTCTAACTTTATCAGCACCTCAGGGTGTCTGAGGTTGGGTGTTCTGTCCCTGTTGACCTCAGCAGAGTCAGGGCAAGCACTGCTGAGTGCTTATGGACATTTTCAGGTCTGTGCTATCTGGGCAAGGATAGTTCAGAAGTCTGGACTAGGGTGACTGACATTGCTCCTGAGCAGACTGCCCACTAGAGGCCTGACGGTTGCAGCAATGCTGGGCAGGCTAATACCCAGGACTGGCACATCCAACGTTAGTTTCTGTGTTTCATGCACTTTTGAGAGCAAAACTGAATAGGAATCTTCAGTTGGGGCCCAACTCTCAGGAATGCCAACAGTTAGTGGTTACATAAAGCAGCAGAGAGAAAAAGGAAGACATCTTCCAGGGTTAAGTTCAGGTTCAGAAGTGACTGCCCATCTGACTTGTAGTCAAAGATGATCACAAGCACAATTGTAAGATGGACAAATAGAGTTGCGGAGGACTAGAGATGGAGACTGAATAAGGAGCTGGGAAAGATCAAGAGAAATGTTGAAGAGAATTTGGGTGAGCTGCAGGGAAGGGGAAACGGGCAGACAGTCCAATTGGCAGAAGCACCACAGTGGTTAATCCTGAGAAAGCACCTGGCCTGGGACCCACTGACATGTGGCAAGGGTCTTACTCAGGGAGGCAGCTGCAACAAAACGGGTTTGAAAAGTTTCCTTGAATCTGCTGGGTTACATGTGGGAGCAGCAAGCCACGGGAAGTCTCTGAAAGACATGCAGCTTGGAGTTTCTATGTTCATTCACCAACCAGCCAGCTGCCAGGTAGTAAATGATGGAGCTGGGGAGAAGTGGAGATAGTTCAGTAAGTAACTTTCACGCAAGCCAAAGACCTGAGCTCAGATCTGTTGTACCAGAACAAAAAGCCCAGCAGAGTAGCTCAATCCTAGTGCTGGGAAGTAAGAGAGGCAGGAGGATCACTGCAGTTTGCCAGCCAGCAGCCTTGTATAGTACAGTAATCCCCATACTCAGTGAGAAATTGTGTATCAAAAAGTAAGGTGGAAAGAGATGACACGTGACACGGATCTCTGGCTTCACAAAAACTTCACGTGGACCCCTTCCCCCAAACAAGTTCACAGATACACTATACACACAAAAAAGGGATGCTTACAAACTGACAAAAATGGGGAAATCATTTTACCCATTGAACTCAATGAAGAAGTAACAATAACTTGTAGCTATACTAATTTAAAATACTTTTACTAAGCACCAAGAACAGTCCCAGTATTTTCACCATCACCTTTATTATTGAAACACCAACCAAAATGTCATCAGTTTACTTAGGTTTTAGCCAAGAAATCCACAAAATGTAAACCTGACAGTCAGTGCTTCATAAAGTGGGTGCCCCCCCCCCCCGCCCCGTGGGGGTTTGTGAAACAGGTTTTCATGTAGCCTACAACAGCCTCAAAACTTGCTTTGTAGCTGAAGATGGCATTAAACTGATCCTCCTTCCTCTGCCTCCCAAACGCTAAATTGCAAACATGCCACCATGCCCACCCTAAATTGTTCAACACTGTTTAACTTATACATTCTAATTAAGGGAACTTGATGGCCTCAGGCTGGTTCTCATTGGTCCATGTGCTAAATATCACACAACCAAGCACGCACATAAAAATAGTAAAATACTGCATAATCAAGAAGATGCCTAATTCTCACAGGCATACTGCAGAGAAAGTAACACAGAGACAGCCACAATTCATAATGCATTTGAAGAACTAAAGTTGAAAAAATTAAAAAAAAAAGGCTATGGCCTGGGATGCAGTGAGGGGGCATTCAGAAGCTTCACGGACCAGATGGCTGTTCCAGACTAGGCAGGGAGTGGACGTCAATGCTTGTGACCAGGAATTCAAGGCTCCAGAAACCAAAATGGGCAAGATCAAAACCAAGCTGGAGATGCACTGACTGTTCACGAGGTATAGAATATTTTGTTTTGAGTAGAGAGATACTAAAAATAAGTAACAAGCATATAAAACTCAGACAATCCAAGCCAGCCTTTGGCCCTCAGACCTCACCTGTGCCTTCCTGCGACTCCATTCCTTACACTGACCATCACTGCACAGCCCAGAGCACTCAGCACATGCTCCTGATGTGTGTGCCTTGAAGACAATGAAAAAGGACCCAGAAAATGCAGCTTACCCCAGAGAAAATCCAACATTAAGGTAAGCATCCTCCTGTAATAAAATATGCCAGTGGCAGCATATTTTAACCACACATGCAAAATATGCTCACCCTGTGCCCCTCTGGAAGCATGGCATTGTTGAGTCAGATTCCTCGTGAGGTAGTTCAAAGTTTTGAAACAGCAAATCTACAGATTTGCCTACACTACCATGGGTGGTTGTTAAGGCTGACACCAAACTCTATATCACCTGGCTTCTCAAACTATTAAAAATCTTTTCCTTCAGGTTGTACCAAATTCACAACTAAAATAAACCAAAGAGATGAAGGCACAAAATGACAAATGTTGTCAAAACAAATGGCAAAGGCCACGTGAGAATGTGTGCAATCACCCCCACAGTCCAAACTTCCCTAAAGAATTAAAAACAAACCAACAAACTTTACTTGGTTTATCAATGCTCCAGGTATTTTATAAAGTATGAGAACTAGAGAAGCTGAGGCAGGGGAATCGTAGGTTCAAGGTCAGCCCGGGCTTCCTATTTAAATCCTACCTTATAAATAATAAAGAAACCATAAAAATGGGCAGAACATAAACTAACACCATGGCACTACCCCACAGAGTTCCTCCAATACAGCATGTCTACAAGGAAAGATGCCTGGCAGGATCACAAGGCTGCATGGCAGCCCAGCGTGCTCTCAGGTCTGCTTCAGGGGTGCAGGAATATTGGCAGATGCTTGCTCAAGGAAGGCCAAGGAGCCCTGTGGCATTTCGGCCGGCTTCTTGTGCTGCACATTGATGTCCTCCAGCACCTGCTGCCAATGCCTCAGTTTTGTCAAGTGCTTCTGGACCAGCGCATCTTTCCGCTGCAGTTCACTCCTTAGTTCTGAGACATCCTACAGATGACGGTGGGAAGGGGAAAAAAAGGGATGAGGCTAGTCATCACAAACAAGAGTAAATGAATAAAGCTCCCCCTTAGTTAGGAACACTCAGAATGACCCTGGTGGTGCAGGCCTGTAACCCAGCTACTTGGGAGGCTGGGGCAGGACCATGCAGTTTAAGCCAGAATGAGTTCAAGGCCAGCTTGGGTAACTCAGTGAGTTATGATTCCCCTGTCTCAAAATAAAAGAATAAGAAGAGGGGTGGAGGTATAGCTCAACCGAAGAGGGCCTACCTAGAAATTCTGAAATGGCACCAAAGAAACAAAAAAGCAATACTAAAGCCAATTCCAAACCAAGGCAATCCACCAAAGCTTTGAAAGCCCATCACTCTACTGCTCTACTATCTGAATCAGCCAAAGCAAATCTTTTTGCTTGTTTTTTGAGACAGGGTTCCTCTGTGTAGCCCTGGCTGTCCTGGAACTCACTCTGTAGGGCCTGCCTGTGTCTCCCGAGTGCTGGGGTTAAAGGTCTACGCCACCACCGCCTGGCAAAAGCAACTCTTCCAATGAGAGATGTTTGCTAACAACAAGAACTTTAATATTTAATGGTTTTTCTTTTAATAAGTAAAAACACGCCTTACAATTAAAAATTACCAGCCGAGCAATGGTGGCACACGCCTTTAATCACAGCACTCAGGAAGCAGAACCAGGCAGATCACTGAGTTCGAGGCCTGCCTGGTCTACAGAGTGAGATACAGGACAGGCACCAAAACAACATGGAGAAACTCTGTCTCGAAAAAACCAAAACCAAAAAAAAAAAAAAGATTAAAAATTACCTTAGAATCTAAAAGACCACTGTTGAAAAACACCAAATACTGAAAATACGAAAAGGTGTTAACAGCTGTCTATAAGAATCCACATTACTGTTCTATATTTTCAAATTATGCAGTGTTAAAAAGTACATCTTTTTCAAAAGTTTAGTATGAACAGTGGTGGTAATTCCTTTATTAAAATTTGGCTTTGGGTTCAGAGGTGGCTCAGTGGTTAAAGAGCACTTGTTGCTCTTGCAGAGGACCTGTGTTTAGTTCCCAGCACCCACAAGGCAGCTCACCACCACGTACAATTCTAGTTCCAGAGGATCCAATGCATTCTTCTAGCCTCTATGAGAACTACATACACATGGTGCACATACAAACACGAGGGCAAACACTCATACACATAAAATTAAAAAAGCAAAATGCTTAAATGGTAGCCTTAACCATTTCCACATACTATTTGAACATTCATATCAAGAAGTGACCTGGTACAACAGACTGTAAGAATATCATCTTCTTACTATTCCTGTTATCAACAGCTGGTCTCTGGCTTTAAGACCCTTTCTGATTAACTGGTCATGGTCAACTTGTTATTTCAAAAGCTGCCAAAATCCATTACTCTAAAATTTGTGTTTCTCAGTGGCAGTATCACTAGCCTTGAGGCTGGAAGTTCAGAATCTTCTATATTGGGGTGGCAGGAATCATCTCACTTACTCAATAACATTAAAGCTTCCTAGTTCTTGTGGCAACTCATTTCCAAATATCTCAGTTTAAAACAAATGACACAAACCCAACCTTTTAAGGAACCTTGGCTAGAATATTTACATTTTTTATCTTTTAAAGATAAAGAATCTCACTACGTAGCCCTGGCTGGCCTAAGAACTTGCTATGTAAGCCAGACTGGCTTTGAACTTACAGAGAGGTCTGCCTGCCTCTGCCTCCTGAGAGCTGGGATTAAACACATGCACCATCATGCCTGCTACAATATTTACTTTTTGATTCCTTAGACAAAGTACATAGCCCATTTCCTATGTGCTAGGTACCAGGTAAGGCAATTTGGGGATACAGTTACAGTTCCTGTCCAAATCAACTTTTTATCTATACTGATGGTTTTCCAATTGTTCTCAGGAGGCAAAGCCTGCTTTTTAAGAGAACTTTTCCATGAAAAGCAGGATGTGAAGTTAGGTAGGCAGAGCTGTTTGCAGTTCTGCTCCCTCCCAATGATCCCCCCAGGTATCCAGGCTGTCACCAACAATGGTACCCGCAGCACTTCACTGACCTATAAAGACCTCCTACAACTTACAGGAAGAGAGTTAAGACACAGTGGAATCTTAATGACACTTGTTCTCCCTAAAAGTTGGGGGGAAAGCCAAATTTGTACCTCTTTGATAACTTGATCCGGTTTCTGGACAGACAACTGCAACCTTTTTTGTAAGAAAAAACATTCTGTCTGTCTTGCAATGTCCAAAAACTTCTGAATACACTGATCAACACCTTAAAAAAGAGAGAGAGACCAAAAGTTTTAAGGAAAGCACTAGATGTATTTATCTCCCACTTAAATGAATAAGTAAAGTATTAAAACAGCAGCTCCTCACAGACATAATTTGGGATTTTAATCTGGAAGACAGCAACAACAATCATTTCCAAGTTCCCATGTGTAACTATCATGAAGTCAGAGATCTTATACAATATAGAAATTGTGAAGTCTTCCAAAGAAACATAATCCAGACACTCAGCAATTAGGACCACAATTTCCATTTAGAATGGAAGAGTTGAAATACAGTAAAAAGTCACTGAACAGTGGAGATGAGAATACGCACGCACAACAGACTTACTCCTCTGTCAGAGCTACTCAAAAGAGCAATATAATTGGTGGGTTTTTAAAACAGTTCTTACTAGTTTTCTTTATGGACATGAAAAGCTCATTTTAAGTGGTTCATAATGACTCAGAAAACATGTGAGCAAGTGAACTGAACAGAGGCAGCAGTTTATGGGGACTATTTGCATCCATCTTACTCCCTGGAAAAGTTTGAAGACGCATGCAGAGCTAAGCATACATATATAAAATCAGCAATAGCAATCTTGCTAAAGAAAAAAAAAATGTCTGCAAAGAGGGAAATCTTACCAGTTCGAATTTCTTCCTGATCAGTTCCATTGACGTAATCCTGACTCACAAGGGAAGCAAAGCAAGCCTGTGTGAGCAAAATACAAAAAAAAACATTATTTACACATTGAGCTATTACTTATGAACAAGAAATAAATAACCTCTCCTGAGGCCATTCAATGAGTGGTCACGTTCTCAGTTTGTGCCCAAGATGACCTCGGACCAATGTAAACACTTGGTAAAATAAATATCCACTAGTTTGGCAACTGAGACACCGGTATTTGCTGGCACCATCATATGGTCTCATTCCACACCTGGATACCTTTCAATCCCACCACAGCCACTTTGGCTGGTCCTTACATGAATCGTATATATCACCATCTCAAGATGTCATCTGTCTCCTCTTTCTAAATGGTCCCAGTCCTGCTCATGCTCTACAGTGGAGCTCAACATGCTTTTCACATAAGTAACTGACATTGCTATCCATTCTTTTCAGCCACTATTCTTTATCTTCTACCAACAGGTCTGCCTGTGTGGTTCAGCATTATATTCTAAGTACTTGGAATACCACTTGGCATTTAACAAGGAACAGAGGTGTCTGTGTAATGAATGGTTAGTGCCACATTGATAATCAAGTCCCAAAGATCTTCTGAAAGGGTACCAACTGAGCTATTCATGTGAGTGAACCACATGAGGCACAAGCAGCCCCCAGAAAAGACAAAAAGGGTGAACGAGAACATGGATGGCAGCTGACGAATGAATACAGGATGGGGGAAAGAGCCCTGCCAGCAGTGAGCAAACATCTGTGTAAAACACAAGACACCCAAATTTAGGTTCCAATCGTAAACCATAACTACATGTGAGGTTCCTTTTGGAAGCAATAAATCCTTCTACCCAGCTCCAGATTTTTTTGGGTTTTTTGAGACAGGGTTTCTCTGTGTAGCTTTGCGCCTTTCCT
>CABHPP010134109.1:7625-51043 GCA_902168425.1 Peromyscus attwateri
ATATATATATCCATTCTATTTGATAAACACCTTTATTGGGTTTTGTGATTTCCAGAAAATACCTTATTATTTTAAGAAAAAAATCATTTCCAAAAAGCCATGTTCATGTTTCACATTATTGTCTTGTGAATAGAGCAGGGATAGCAGTAAATGAGTGTTCTGCAGATGTGATTCTCATGACAAAGTCAGAAGTTGATATTCATGGGATAATACCTTTAACATAGACAAGTTCCTGATTGCAAGTAGGTGTCAGAGAGTTTTGCCAATAGGGAAAGCTGTTGTAAATGGATGTTGGCACTGCAGGCTGCTGTCCTGTTCCAATCAACCTTTGTATCTGTGTCTGTTGAAAGCCTCAGGAAAAATCAAAGTTCAAAGATGGGTCATACAGCCTTGGCTATCCTCTTGGACCTGTGGCTCTTTAATTCTTGTGACTTTATCAACACACTAGAGGCCATATGCAGAACTATGTACAGTAGCCCTATGTCTAGTTTAGGATGGATATAGTTACATGTGTTCAAAGAAAGTCAACTGCTTAGTAATTAATCATGGTCAAATGTAACTTGAACTTCAACTCTATAAATGAGTGAAGTGCTAATTGTACTACGTGAACAAGTGAAGGTGGAAAGTGCCACCTGCGTTAAAAGGTTCCAACTTGACATTTTGTTGTAGTGTACTCAAAGTCTACCCTGATTGCATTTAACTTTGTTATAAAAAGAGAAAGAAATCAGAAATCAAGGGCTCCAGAGTAGGAAAATTAAATAAGAAATGTTGTTTAGATTTAAGGATTTACATGGTATTCAGCCATAAATGCCCTCACACCTTTTTCTATTAAACATGCATTGAAGGTTACCAGGAAGGCCACTAAATTAAAATAGAACTATGTTTGGTAGACTCTATTGGTTGTGTGATTTAAAACTTTAGTTAAGTTTTTTGGACAGGCTTCACTTTTTCTGTAACACAGATATAAAAATGACAGTGGCTGCCTTGAATATATATATATATATATATATATATATATATGATTGTATTTGACGTAAAGAAACATATCATTAGTAAATGATGGTTGTTATGTTAATGTTTACCACACACCACACTCTTATAGTTGGAAGATATGATTTTGTCAGATAAAAATAAAGAATATAATCATTCTGTCTGTACCAGCATTATTTCAATAGAAGAATGGTTCTGCTTTGTGGTGACCTGCTCTTTTCCCTATGATGCTTCAGATCATTCATCAGGCTTCATTCAAAGCTGCAACCCAACACTTGTCTCTTATCCCTGCCAGCCTTGCTATACTATCTGAAGGAGGCCTCTCATAGCTTCAGAGATGTCATTTTGTGCAATTGATAGGATATTTTCAAATTAAAGAAAAAAAATATGTACAGCCCTTTAGCTCAGTAGTTGGAATTTTGAAGGCATATTGATTGATGGTTGGATGGTTGGAATTTATTGAGAATGTTTTGATTTGTAAATTAATGCCTTCTCATGCTGGGGCCTCCCAGGAACCTTCAAGTGAAGATGGTAACCTTTACTGAAGACTCCACAAAATGATTAATTAGTGTTCACCTCTAATGAGCTAATTAAGACTTTGGGGGCATTTTGTTACTTTTAATAGCTTATTTAATTATCTGAAGGGGGCTTTCTACTTAAAATCTCAAGAGTTATTATAATGAATTGGCCTTTGGGAATTACAAAAAAAATCACTTCAAAAATAACAGAGTATCTCTGTGTTGGCAAGCAGTTGCCTTGGCAAAGACTTCCTCTGAGGAAGCAGGCCTCAGGTACAATCCCTGGTTGTGGGTATCATAGCACGGAAGACTGGCATAGCTTTCCATCATACCTCTTGTTCTTTCTTGATCCAGCACAAGTGTTTTCAGAGGTCAGTGAGGATAGAGAATGGCTTTTTCCCTTAAGTCTTTGCCTTGCAGCTGATTGTTCTCTGTGAAGAAAGACATCTTTGGGAGGGCAGCCAAAGGTGTCTTGCAGAAAAAGATCAGGAGGCAGGCTCATTCAGTGAGATAGAACAGAGCTGTTTGGCTCCAGAGACCTTTGCTTGTTTCCTTAATAAAAAAGCATCGCAGAAAATGGAAGTTGTGATAATATTAACAGTACAATGATCAGGTTCAAGGGATGGCCATAGTTGGAAGAGAGCTCAGAAATAGGTACAACAAGAACATCTTTATAATTCTCTTGTCCTAGTAATGCGGCTGCAGCTGTGGTGAGTGTCCTTTAAGAGGTGACATAGTATTTACTTACATGATGTGCTACACTTAAAGGGGAGAAATATGTGTAAAAATCTGATATGTGAAGGAGACTAAAAGGGAAGATGAGACAGAGCTCCAAAGGATATCCAAAATTTATATAAAACAAGAATATTGCTGTCTGCCTCAGTGGAAAACAACATCAAAAATCAACGCTCCATATTGGAATTCAAAAAACATTTTTATTAAAAGAACAAATTATATTCATTTTGTTGTGTACTTAAACTGAAGCAGTAATATTGACTTGATGGAGTACAAACTCTCCTCAAATATTTTTAAATGCCATGGAATATATTAATATTAAATCTTTCATCTGACTCACAAAAGTTAAAAGTTATAGGAAAGAATATTGAATCAGAGTATACCCTGTAGGATAACCTGCTGAGTTATATGCATGAGGAACTAGAAGGCAAAATAAATATATAAGAAATACAGGAAAACAACTTACAAATATAGGCTGTTTAAGAACCAAGAAGGTTTAGAACACACCCTTGGAGATTGTGAGATCAGCACACATGAATGAGATGTTCCTGGTAGCATTTAATTAGGAAAGTAACATGATTAAAGGTAGATTGCACTTTCAATAAAAGTACAAATAATTCTACAAATTTGGAAAGCTCTCAGCAAACCTGTTCAAAGTGGAAGTTAATATGTAGATGCTCTGATGTTTTTAAGGAATTTGAAGCACAGGTGTCTCCAGTGTGAAGAGCCGGCTGCATCTTTCTAGACACATATCTATAAAATATTTCCAAGTGTCTGTCATGGAAAACCTGTCCCATTTTTGCATGAAGCTTTTTATCAGTGCTCTTTAATGTGGCATTATTTTAGGTAAAGTTGTTCCAACTGAGTGCACACATCTATTAGTGCTAAGTCGTGTTGGATAATGAAGCACTGTTATTCCCACAGACCTGTGTTAGGTGGACCAGGGATTTTAATTAAATATCTGAATGGGTGTCTCAGAACATACTTTCTAGAAAGCATCTGTCAGGGCTAATATTTTACAAGTTAGCTATGCCTCTTTCAACCTTTAATTATAATATCCTAACTCTTTATTCTTAGTTACTGCTAATAATTTCAAGGTGATACAGATAGAAATTACTTGATTATCCAAGTGACTGCACATATCAAATGAAATAGAAAGCAATTTTACTGTCTATACATGTTTTATAAGTCAGCATTGCTAATATACTATGGTGTTTAAAAATTATATTTACTTTTTTTTTTCTCAAGAGGAATTGATAAAGACCTGATGTCCTTTAGTAGTAAATGTCAATTGCCTCAATATATATAACTAATTTCATGTCTTTACAAATTCTTATGCTGGATTATTTTATGGTTGGTGTGTGTGTGTGTGTGTGTGTGTGTGTGTGTGTGTGTGTGTGTGTGTGTTGCAGTTCACATGTAGAAGACAGAGGATAACTTACATGAGTTAGCTCTTAAGGGGTCTAGGAATAAAACTCATGTCATCAAGCCTGGCTGCAAATCCTTATCTGCTGAACTAGCTTTCTGCCCCTAATCTCACTTCTTAAAATTAGCAGGGATAGTTCTCCAATACCAAACAAACAGATTTCTTTTGCCAAGTCTTCTGCTCTTTGTTCATCTGTGGTCCTTCTTTATGCCCACAGTATCCTGCTTAACTGTCTGAGGTCCATGTAACCTTTCTTTTGATTCTCCCAGTTGGACTTTGTTTCTCCCTGTGGATGAAACTTTTAAAAAGGAATGTGATTTATCCTACAATGGTCGGGAACATAAAATGCAGCTGTAGTTACCTCCTATCAAGATCCCTTGGATCCTGATGCACCTAGTCAAGCTCTGTGCTATTGAAGTCACTGCTTTTGGTTTTGGAAAGCAGATATCAGCCATTATAACAATGATATGTAATTACTTTAATATTGATCCTGGTCTTGGTAGTAAATGATCAAAGCTATCTCATTTGTATTCTCATTCAATTGTTTTATATTTCCAAATACTTCTTTTAAGCATGACAATTATATATCTCTATGTAGGATCCATGACATTAAAATTAAATTGCTAGACCTGCAAAATATATATGCAATTATTCAAGAGAAGTTTTTATGGTGCCTGAGAAAAGTTAGAATTTATTTTAAGAATGCTATAGGGAAGAACGCCTCCTCCAAATACCACAGACTGTGAAAAGAAATGCTTGTAAGTTACCTAATTTTGAGTTGTTGTTCAGCGATGTCCCAAAGGTCTCTCACCCAACATTATTTCCGTTGCTTTCATTTACTCTCTAGAACTTGATGGTAAAGATTCTATTGCTGAAGACACCACATATCTGAGTTATAGTATGTGAAGAAATCAAGGTGGTACCAACTTCAGTGCTTCATCCCTATTTGCTAAATTTCACAGTGCTGAAATGGTCTGTAAATGCTGAAACGGGAGAACATTCTTACTCACTTGTGAATCTTTTGAGCTACAATAATGACCTTCCTGCTCAGACATACAACTGGTGTAATAGTGGCAGGAATGCTATGAGGGCAATTAACCATTTCTGGATTGGCTGTAATGTCTGCTCCACAAGATAAAACCTATGCCTTTAACTGGATCAAAAGCCTATGACTGAGTATGTAATAGTTTTTAGGGTGGAACCTAGTTTACAGTTATTACATTCAGTGAATATAGTAGCCGCTACATTCTTACCTTTGTACCTACAGGTGATTTTATCTCTTTTTATTACCAGAAAAGCTTATTTTTGCAGGGCATGACAATTAATACACAATCAGTCCATGTTCAGAGAATAAGATATTGTGGAATGTTTAGCTCCAAATTGGATATTGACATTATCTAAATCCACAAACCCCCTCCAAGGATGAAGGATCACTGTGGAAGATGAGGCAGAAAAATTGTTAAGAACCAGAGGAAGAGACTGTATATAAAGAGACAGTAGTTGCTGGCTATGACAGCACAGTTGTATACAGGGTCTTATACTGGCTGGGAGTGCATACAAAAAATCAGGCCAGTCCAAATCCTAGCATAGATAAGGATAGGCTCATAAAGTCCCAACCTTAGCAGGGGAGCTCTTGAAAACTGATGCTGTTGGAAAAGGTAAAGTCAACTTTTTTCCAGGGATGGGATACCTAAAAGGCTACCCATGCTGCCCCACTCCTATGCACATGAGGATATCACTAAGTGCACTTGGTGGATATTTAAAAGAGAAGTGGACACACACACACACACACACACACACACACAACTATATATTATATCCATATATATATATATACATGTATGTATATATATATGAGACATAGATAGATAGATGATAGATAGCAAGAGAGAAAGACAGAGAGACAGACAGACACAGATGAAGACACACAGACAGAAAGAGTACAGGTGAAATTGAAAGTGAAACGTTGTGGTGAGCATAGCGGAGAAGTAGAATGGAAGCAAAGAGGGGATGGGCTTGATCCAAATACATCATATACGTGCATAAATATTAAATAAAATGTTTATAAAAGGATGCTATAGAAAACTTTGATGCTAACTAGAAAAGATGGGCTAACATATTTTAAATACTAAAGGAGATTTTGCTCATCAGCCCCTTCCTATTCCCTTTTCACAGTGCTCGTGCTGATAGGGATGTTTTTCACTGTAGTGCTATTTTTTTAGATGTGATGGAAAGAACAGCTAAGTTTTCACTCTTCCCAAGAGTATAAAGTTCTCATTACAGATACTCAGAATCTTCAATATTTGAAGGCTGTATTCCTAGCAGATCAGAATAATGGCAATTTAAGCAGAATTGAAATATGTTGAAATCATGCTTGACACAGGCAATTCTTTAGTTCTAGCAGGCCTGTATCATTATGGTTCTCATTTCAAGTAAGAAAAATAGGAGTTATTTAATACGTTTTAAAGATGATAACAGCACATTGTGCCTTAATTTTGATGTGTCTGTCATTGACAGTAAGAAGACAACACTGGCTGGCAGTGGAGAATAAAATTTCAAATCTATTAACAGGATCATCTTTTATTTTCTGAGACCCGAGTCCCTGCAGTTTACAGGACCTGTGGTACTTCTTACAGATGTTCATATGTCCTTTCATTACCCTCCTACTGGAATCTTGTTAAACAATCAGTTTAAAGCAGACCAAACCCTGGCTGTCATGCAATGATACACATATTAAGAATTTAATTTCAGTCATTGCAGAGGAACCAGGAACACAAGTTCAAAGGACGGGTTCAAAGACAAAGCATACAGAACTACAGATTGGAAATACTGATAAAAATGTGCAAGTGCAGGCAAAGTTGGCCCCTGTTTATCCTAAAGGAAGACCACCAGGTGGAAACACCATCAGATAGAACACTATATGTCTGTAGGCAGAAAGTACTTTGTATTAATAACAGTTATTCATGACTAATAGATACTAAAAGAGCTGAAGAAGTACAGAATTATAAAATAGCAAAATCAAAGTCATATAAACTGGAAAGATGTACTCTACACTGTGCAGTTTTTTCCTTCAAATAGTTTGCCCTAGAGAACTTTGTTCCTTGTTTACATGGCTATCTAGAAGTGCCAGGAGGATACATCAGATGTAAGTACCTTCCAAAGCTCTCCTGATGCCATCTACCTGATTTTCTATTTTCTTCTACCTCTCTGAGTATCTTATAAATAGCAATTACTATTTTTTACTTGAAGAATTTATAACAAAATTATATATCTTTCTTTTGAGCACATGTGGTAAACAAGCCTTTGTTGCCATCTGTGATGCTCCAGGAATATGAGCCTGGGCTGTTTAACTTCCAAATTGTTGTGAAGTTAAACTCTATGCTTACCTGACCTTGCTATTCTTTTACCATTTATGTTTTCTGCCTTGCCAACATTTATTTACAGCTATAAAATATATACTTTTTATTATTTACTAGCTGCTGGGAGACTCTAGAAAATCATAGGCAATTTAACATTTTAGCAATATATTTGCAAAAGTAGATATTTGGACGTGGGATAAGAAGTATTTTGTACTACTTAGATGCTATCTGAGGTGAGCAGTCAGGGACTCTGAATTCTTTTTAGTATTTATAACAATGTAATAAATCAATGAAGCACACTGAGTTCCTCTCACTTACCATGCTCCTGTCATATTTTCAGATCCTTTTCTTAGTTAAATCAATATCCTTTTATCAATTTTTAAAAATTAAGTGAGCGTAGAGTCTGGAATTAGTAAAGGGAATTATACCCATTATGATTATTATTTAAAGGACTCTAAGTCTCAGATATACACATACAAATGTGTGAGATTCCTCTGGGATCTCAGCATCCTTATTTGTATATATCTTTTTGTTTATTGCATTTTAAGGTAGTAGGAGTGTCTTAAAGTTCTCAAGAAGCAGTAGATCCAGTTGCCCACAGCTGACTGTAACTCTACTACTGGACTCCATGGGCACCAGCACACCATCCTACACCCACATGCATGCATATAATTAAAAGTAAATAAAAATTTAAAAATCTAGTTTCATGTTTCTGAAGAGAACCTGGCCACTGTGCAATGGATTTCATTTTCCCAATCAAAATACCCTGCAGTCTAAGTGGCTTTCTCAGACATTCTTAGCATTCCTTTTAGAATTGATGGCAGCTTGGGGATCCCATTGAGTGAGGATGGACTTGGTGAAGCCCACTCTATCCCTAAAGCAGTGTGAGAGGAGTGAACAGATGTCTATCAATGCCTGTGGTATTCCAGACAACACACTAAAACATGGGTTTATCTCAGCTCCCTATGATTTGAGGCTACAAAGTAGACAGATAAAAATTTATATCTAATGATTTCCTTGCTTTTATTTCTGTTTTCTTTTCAGGGTATTTATTTCTTCTCAGCATTTTTGTGCATGCATTATGAAAGTAAAAAAAAAAAAAAGAAAGAAAGAGAGAAAGTGTTCTCATTGCTTATTTTTAGCTTTGTTGCTATGCTAAACTGTAGCCTAGGCATCTCATTAAAATCAATTCAGGGTTTGAATTTTCACTTTCATTAATACTGTTACATTACCAGTCTTTCTGAAAATATTCCAGCATGCCCGAGCCTATCTAGTTACATACGTCTTGTGAATTGTGAGAAATATATTGCTCAGCTAGTTAAGAGCTATATAAAACTAACCATGGTGGTATGGTGTGTACCTGCTGATAGAAGTAAGAATTCCGTGAATTTGAAGGCAGCTTGGGCTGCACTTTAAGGCCAACCTATATGTTGAGACCCTATCCCAAAATGCAACAACTGCCACTACCCTTGCTACCATCCCCAACCATAATAGTGGTAAGCAGAAAACAGTGCATGTAGATTGTGGGCAAAAACTGTCATTTTCCTCTGGATTCATGTGTGCATTGCAGGGTAGGTGGAGTTACGTGCATAGGACTCTGCTTATACTTACATAGTCTAAAATTTACTTGATGAATAAATTGATTGAAAATTATGCTTTGAAATACCACACGTCTCAGTAAGAAGATTTTCTGCACATAGATTGAGTGACCTGAGTTTTTCTACATAGAAGTTACGTTCTTCCAATATTTGTCCTTAAGACCATTGTATGCATCTGCTGTCATTTGTACCACTGCACATGTAGTGTTGTGATGTACGCCGCATGTACCTCCTGTTGTTTCTGTCCTGGAGAATACAGGGAACTTATGCTATTTACCTTTTGATTCCCAGCACTAGATCCATGGGCAGAAACGGAGCTTAGAGGGATGTGCACCCTCACCAGGAGGGCTCTTAACAAATAAGGAGAAGCCGGGCAGCAGTGGCACACGCCTTTAATTCTAGGACTCAGGAAGCAGAGCCAGGCGGATCTCTGTGAGTTTGAGGAAAGGCACCAAAACTACACAGAGAAACCCTGTCTCGAAACCTGCCAGCTTTTGATAGAACTAGAATTTTTTTCACTAAAAATATCTTTAACTTTGTATCCACTGACCAGCCTCTCTCCAAATGATTTCATATTTATAACTAAACCTAACCCTCCATTTCTTCCATTTTAATATCTGTAGAGGTTTTAAGTTATTTCACATAGAAGGCCACTAGCATTATAATAATTTGAAGATCAGGGTCACTGTTTAATCCACTAGATCTTGTGAGAGTACTTGCTGTAACATGTCCAAAGCCAGATTTTCTGTCAAGAGGATCTCACTATTAACAAGCTATTTATGAATCAGTTCAAGATGAATTAGATTATATGAACACATCTTCTCTTCTGTTTAGGCTGCTGACTTCACTTGCTTTGAACTCCAAGATGACATTGCTCCTGTTTCTAGCAGAATCTATTTTTAGTCACCCCTGCAGATCACAGTCAGGAGAGCCCCTCTGTCTTGTTTAGAAGCCTCTGGGTGGAATCAGACTGCCTGGCAGGCCCTTGCTCTACTACACAGAACTTGAACGGGCTCCAGTACTGCCAGACAGCCCCTTGGCACACAGGCTGGCCAAACAGTCATGGCACAGGGATCCTCTGTACTTTCACTGGGCACCAAGCCCAGCACCATCAGGGCAGAGCAGGGAGCTCTGCAGACCGATTATGGTCTCCTTGGCACCAGGGCCACAGGCAAGCTATGATTCCAAGCTTTACCATTCTTTCTGGTGAAAACCAGGACTTATTCTGCCAAAGGAAAAAATTTCTATAGGGAGATCTTATCCTCTGCCTGACCCAAGTCAGGAAAAACTTCAATACCTCTCTCTCTCTCATTTAGTTTCTAAGGGGCTTCCTTTAGACTTTTCTAGTAAGCTCATGAGATAACAGGTCTAATAAGTCTGACATGATTGTCTCTGGAGACCTGTAGCACCAGATGACAGTAAGCCTCAGGGCCATTATTGAGGTGGTA
The DNA here is from genome assembly GCA_902168425.1 of Peromyscus attwateri. Lineage (NCBI taxonomy): Eukaryota > Metazoa > Chordata > Mammalia > Rodentia > Cricetidae > Peromyscus > Peromyscus attwateri. The sequence continues at coordinate 17,700 of CABHPP010134109.1, forward strand.
TTGTGTTCCCCAAAATATTGTGCACCCTAATAAACTTATCTGGGGTCAGAGACAGAACAGCCACAATATTAAACATAGAGGATAGGCAGTGGTAGCACACGCCTGTAATCCTAGCATTCCAGAGGCAGAAATCCATGTGTTCAAGGATACAGCCAAGCATGGTGACTCACGCCTTTAATCCCAGAAAGCAAGCCTTTAATCCCAGGGAGTGAGGCAGAAAGCAGGAAGTTATATAAGGCATGAGGACCAGAAACTAGAAGCATTTCGCCTGGTTAAGCATTTGGCTGGTTAAGCTTTCAGGCTTCTAGCAGCAGTTCAGCTGAGACCCATTCTGGATGAGGACTCAGAGGCATCCAGTCTGAGGAAACAAGACCAGCTGAGGATCTGGCGAGGTGTGGTAGCTGTGGCTTGTTCTGGTTCTCTGATCTTCTAGTTTACCCCAATACCTGGCTCAGGTTTGATTTTATTAATAAGAACTTTTAAGATTCATGCTACACATCATGGTTCCACTCTGAGTTCTCACTGGACACTTTAATTTTGTTTTCCTTTCCTTTAGTTGTAAAATCAGCAGCATCTGCTTCACACATACTTCAGGAAAAGGAAAGCTAATTAACTCAAGATCCAAAAATTTTAAAAGTTGACTTTGATGTCAGCTATCTAACACCTGGTTAACTTAAAGTCATGATTTTGTTGTAAAGTGGAGTGACTATAAACTAAATTTCTATAAAATAAAAGCTACTAAATATATTCAAAGTTCTGTACTTTCTGTGTTATAACTAACTATCTGGTAGGATCCACATGGAACTGGTTCCTGGATATCTCCCCACCCCCAGATTAAAAAAAAATCAGTATTCTGACTAATCTTGGCTGTCCACTAGACACACCTTGGATGAGAAACCTCAGTTGAGGAATTGTCTCCATCAGTCTGGCCAGTGGGCACGTATGTGGGTCATTTAACTATTTCTAATTGATATAGAAAGGGTCTGTCCACTGTTGGTGGTATTATCATCACAGGGAAGGTGGGAATGGTTTGTATGAGAAAGGTAGCTGATCGGAAGCTAGAGTAGGGGAAAAAGCCAACAAGCAGCATTCTTCCATGTTCTTGCTTCTATTCTTGCCTTGAGATTCCTGCTTGAGTTCCTACCTAACTTCCTTCAGTGATGAACTATTGCCTACAGGTGTAAGACAAATCAACTCTTTCCTCCCAATGTTGCCTTTGGTCATGGTATTTAACACTGCAACAGAGAACAAACTAATGTAAGCAGGTGTTCTCAAGTCTCTCATACAAAATGGTGTGTAGAATCTGCATATAATCTGTGTACATTTTCCCATATGCTTTGAATCTTTTTTAAAGTCCTTATAATACCTAGTGGAATGTAAGTGTTTTCTAAATAGCTATTATGCTGTATTATTTAGGGAATAAAAACAACAAAAGAGCTTGTACTTGTTCAACACAGATGCAATTTTTAAAAAATGCTTTTAGTGCACAGTTGGTTGAATCTGCAGTTGTAGAGCCCACAGGTATAGATAGCAGGTTGCAATTTTATCTGTGAAATTTCTTTTGAAATGTTCAAGCAGAGTTCTATTTATAATTTTTTTTTATAAATTCATTATTTTTTCTGACATTGTTATAGTGTCCATCAATAAGTCCATACAATACTAGTAACTATCATGCTATTTTCTTGGCCCTTACCAAACTCATGGATCTATGTTGACTCCTAAATTTATGTTGTCTCATCTCCTCTTACAGAACTGTAGGTTTGGCATCACAGTGTTTGGAGAAGTTGTATAACTCAATAGAAATAACCCTGTGTATGAACTAATGTATGAAGTCTCTGTCCTAGACTCCTGCTTCCTAGAACCAATGACCTTATTCTGGTTTCCCCTAAGCAATCAAGCAAGCCTCCATTTGTTAGATATAGAGTGGGTCTTTATGGAGCTACTCTGACTGTCACTGACAGCTCCATGTGCCATGGAAAGGGAACTTCTTGTCAGATGCCCACCTGTGGCTGAGCACTGACTCATCTGCACTCAGTCATCATCTGCTTCTGAACCCCCATGGAGTATTTGCTTTTCTTTTCTTCTTCATTTCAGCTTGTTTTTCAATCTAATCTCATCTTCTCCCTCTCCCACCCATCAGCATTGTTCCTATCATGCCCACACCCTCTTCAGCTCTTCCCTCCTGGTCACCTGGACTAGTGAGAATGACAAGGCTATAGATTTCATTGTGAAGTAGTTTCACACTTAGATTTCACTGAGCTGAGGTGAGCATGCTAAGCAACTGTTGGCTAGTTTTATGTCCACTTGAGAGAAGCAAGAGTCATCTGAGAGGAAGGAGCCTCAATTGAGAAGATGGCTTCATAGGATATGGCTGCAAGAATGCTTGGAAGACATTATTTTAATTAGTGATTGATGTGGGAGGGGCCAGCCCATTGTGAGTGGTGCCACAACTGGGCTGCTAATTGTGAGTGCTACAAGAAAGCGGGCTGAAAAAGTCAGAGAGAGCAAGCAGCATGCTCCATAGTCTGTTGGTTCTTGTCTCCAGGTTCCTTCCTTTAAGTTCCTGCCCCAACTTCCTTCTATGATGAACAGTGATGTAGAAATGTAAGCAAAATAAACCATGTCCTCTCCAACTTGCTTTTGGTTTTGGTGTTTATCACAGGGAAAAAAAAAAAAACCCTGGAGTAAGACACATGTCTACGGAAATGCTGCACATATTTTTCTTTAAGATATGTATTTCTCATGTTTTCCCACAAATCAATTCCCTTAGTTTCAAAATTCACACAGGCTATAAGATAATATGCTATGCAGCTTAAAATCTTTGGGAAAATTCCCATTAGTTATGTTCTACAACCAAATTCAGTTTAAGGCTGCTGATTTGTAAGTGATAATTAGTGCTGCCAATGCCCCAGCAGCGGCAGTGAAGAATGATGTGAAATGATCCAACTTCCACTAGAAAATAATGACTGACTTGGCTGAACAACATTCTTTATAAAGATTAACTAGTAATAATTTCTAGTAATTGGAGTGCCTATTAGCAACAAAATTTGATTCCAGTATCAGGAATTATTCACTTATCAAATGGATGCCAAATTATTGTGGGTGGAATTTACAGTCCCACATCAGGGATCATGTTAAATATTTTGGAAGTGACAACAGGTTTTAGCTCCAGCTCTGGAGACTGTGGCATTTTGTAACTTCACTAGCAAGCTAGGATGGTGGTTATTGAAAGCAATCATTAATTTCTGAGGCATTATAATTTTCATCTTTATTCAACTGAATATTCAGAACATTGTAGGGCAGTGATCATCTTGATTAGTTTCATTGATCTTTTCCAAGTGTCAATCAAGTTCTCTGAGATGGAGTCAGAAGTCCTTGTAAAAGAATTAGCTTCAATTTATGCAGAAAGGCATTCCTGGATAAAAAGAAGACCCACGTGACACTGGGAAGACACCAGGAGCCCCACTTTTCTTCAGGCTCACCTCCAAGGTCTCTGTCTTCTGCTCAGGGGTGTTTATTCCTATGTCACCACTGCACACTTCCCAGAATTTCTTCAAGTTTCCCAATCTTCATTCAGGAATGTTAGGAGAAAATATTCACTAGCTCTTCCTCTATTGCATGATTTTTATCTGATGATTTAAATACATATTTTGGATGTACGTATTTACAAAGTAGACCCCAAGATTACAAAGAATCGCCCAGCAAGAACCTGGATCTGTGTGTGCTCAAACACTCATCCTTTTTATTATCTCCACACTAGGTAGATATGTGCTGATAAGGTTTTAGGTGGGCGTATTGATCTGCCACAATATTTCTATTTCTACCTATTTCAGTATATTTTCTAACATTCCAAACTCTGAAATTCATGTTTTCCACATGAATTGCCTCATTATCTTTCAGTGACTTACATCCAGTGTGGTATTCATTGTCTTCAAGTGTGCATATCCACAGACGTAAAAACACACACATACATATGTTTATTCATGCATATTGTATCACACACATGCACTCTTTGTTGATATTTTTTATTTTTCATACTGAGTTTTGACCTAGTTAAAAATCTCTTAGTTGACACTCAGGTATCTGTCCAAGCAGAGTCTTCTTTGCAAAACCAGATTCCAATAATGCATTCATGCCTCAACACTAACACAGGCGGGGGCAGGGCAGTCAGTGGAAGTTCAAAGGCAGCAACTAAAGAGCAAAGCAGGTGAAGGCTCTAACAAAGGTACATGCAGCATGTAAAGCAGTTTTCCACCCTCACACAGTAGGAGGTATCAAACTGGACAGTCAATCTGTGATCAGCCAGACCAAAGTCGATGCCATATATACAGCCTGCTGTTATAAAAAGAAAATGATAAATTTATAATGATTCTCTCCCTGCCCGAGTGCAACCCAGTGTTTTTAGGTGGAATGTATTTGGGTAGCAGAGTAGGCTCGTGCATATAACCATTCTTGTGAAGGCCTTTTTAAAAGACACATTTCCTTAGAAATGCCCAATAAAGAATAAGTTGTTTAGAAAATCAGTGTGATGATGTATTATATACAATCAAAAGAGACCCAGTAATTTTTCGGAAGACAAATGCCATCCTTTTTCACATCAAATGCCATGCCTTATTCATCCTATTCTTTCTGCCAAAGTGGTGTGCCACAAGTAATTAGCCAGAGTATTTACAAATAACCTCATTCCTGCCTCCTGTGGCTATTGTAAGAATCCGGGGGTTTATACTGTTTCTATTATAGATTCCTTTTTACTTTTGGATATATTTTACATACTATTAATTATATATACTATTTTTATTTTGAATCTAGCTTTGTGTAAGTGTGCTGTATGTACATGTGTTTGCGCAGGTTCACTTCTCTACGTAGGGAAGTAGGTGATACAGTAAGACACTGGGCATCTTCTTTTATCATTCCCCACCATATTTTCTGAGATAGTACTTTTCATTCTCTAGGGCAGTGGTTCTCACCCTTCTAATGCTGTGACCTTTTAATACATACAGCTCTTCATGTTGTGGTGACCCCAACCATAAAATTATTCCCATTGCTGCTTCATAGCTGTGATTTTGCTACTGTTATGAATAGTAATGTAAGTATCCATATTTTCTGATGCTCTTAGGCAACACCTGTGAAAGGGTCATTTGAACCCCTAAAGGTGTCATGACCCACAGGTTGAGAACCACTGGCTTAGATGGTTCCTGAGCTCTTGGGATCTGTGTGTCTCTGTCCCCCAGTGCTGGATTATGGCACATACAGACATGCCCAGGTTTTTCATGGGTGCTAGGAACTTTAACTCAGGTTCTAGCACTTGCATCATAAGTACTCTTCTCCATTGAGCCATCTCATCAGTCCACTTTTTAATGTATTGATGGAATCCTGGCCAAGCTTGTGGCTTTATGAATTGTCCATAGGGCTTTGTATCAGCCTTAACTTGACTCTTTTAATCACTTAAACCTCCATCAGTTCTAGGTCTCTCTGTGAGCTAAGGTCTTCAGCGGACATATTTTTTTTTCTAAAAGGGAGGTAGGTGATATTATACCTATGTCTTATTGCAAGTGCCTTTTTTCAGCTTTTCCTATAAATCTGCCTCATCTCTTGGATCTGGCTCTAAACCTAATTGTTTTCATACTGCTCCAAACTACTTTTGGGAGTCATTTGTGAAGATGTTCTCTTATCTGTGATCCGTGGCTGCTCTAAATCACATCCTTGTTCTCATAAACAGACAATATGTTTTACCTTAGTCTGATGCTACCTTTCTCAAAATACCAGTAGGTGGCTAATATCTCAAAAAAAAATGACTCTGTATAGACAACATGGTATATGACAAAAATATGCATCCCTTTTCTCCTTCCCCACATGTCTCTGTCTTCTCCTCCCCATTCTTTGAATCCTATCCTTTGACATAGGAATTTATTAAATGATATTATGTTGTAAGCTTCCCAACACTAAAATTGGAATTGAGGATTATCTCTTCCAAGTTTCTTATTTTATAGACAAGAAAAACAGATCAGGGATGAACTGGCTTGATCAAGTTATATAGTTTCAGAAATGATAACTGAAGTTGGCAACTTTAAGTCTAAGGGTTTTTTTTTTTTTTTAGATTTATTTCATTTTATGTGTGTAGATGTTTTGCCTACATGTGCACAACATGTATGCCCAGTGCCCTCAGAGGTCAGTGGAAGTTGTCAGATACCCTGAAAGTGCAGTAACAAACAATTGCCAGCCAGCACGTGGATGCTAGGAACCAAGTTCAGATACTGTGCAAGAACAGCATGTGTTCTTAACCACTGAGCCAATGCTGTAGGCCCTAGTCGGAGGGTATTTTACTTTGAGGTGGAGTTGTCAAGGTGACAAGCCATGGACAGATGGAAGATAGGAGTATGTATTGCCTACCCAAAGTAATGTCAATGACAATTTGAGGGAATATGCTGATTTCAATTATAAGGGTAAAATATGAACAGCGTGGATAAATTATTTTAAAATGTAAGTGTATTTATTTTAATAAAATTTAATTTGAATATGATATTTGCTGTCATTGCTTTCATTTTTAGTAAGAGTGACAAATAGGAACTAGAATTCTAAGGTGCAAATAGAATTATATTTATTTACCTTTAATCTTTATATATATATATATATATATATATGGTCAAATACTCATCCAACATATACCAAGCTTTGGGCTTGTTCCTCAGCACTGCAAACAGACAACACACAACCCACAATGTTATTTGTTACATTTGATTAATGTATGACTCAGACTGGAAAAATTAAAATTGTAAGTACTTAAAGTTTCTATTTTCCCCTCTATTTACTATTCCTATTCTTAAATTTAATGGACTCATGTATGAGACAAAGTATGCTTGTAAACACAGACTAAACTTGGATACATCATTGGGAACTTTTCCTTGCAGGATGTTCCCTTATGGTTTGGAATTCATTAGCATCAATAATATGTGGGAGGCTTAACCAACCTCTCATCTTCAAGTGATAAATGTTCACAGCTTTTCAACAATGATTTTATTAGGTGATTTAAAGAATATGGGTAAATATTTCTAATAATTTTTTGTAATTTTTTTACTTGTTAATATCAAGGAATAGTGAATTCTAGGCCAAAATATTTTGAATAAAATTATAGGTGAATTATTTTGAACAAGAATTGCATAATAGAATGCAAGCTGACATGCAAAGGCAATATTTGCAAAACATTGTATTAAGAGTATTTTCCCCTTTAGAGGACATGAAATTTTGTTATTCTTTCTATTCTATGATATAATTGTTAGATATGTAGACAGTTTGTTGCTTGCTTATTTAAAATGTATGAGAATCTGTGGCACTGTCAATGGTCTCAGGGAAATAAATGATGTCATTAAAATAACATTAGGACTTTGAGCTTTTCAAACCCAGAATTATTAACTTTAAGTGAGGACAGAAGCATGGTAGAACATGTTAATGTTTCTTTTAATGCTTAATTCACATGTTGTGTTCTGCAAAAATTTACACTCTATTGATTGTACCTGAGGGAGTACAAATAAAATAAGCAAAACTGGCTTCTAAAATGGTGTGTTTTCTTAAATTTCACTGTTGCTTAACTCATTCAAATATTAGTCAACACATAATGAAATCTTGAAGGAAATAAAAGATGTTTCCTCTTTGTGCTTTGGGTACTAGAGATTCATAAAGACACGCTTTAGTGATAAATACCTTTATGTTCTGTGCTATCATTTTAGATTAGAAGGGCAAGTTGTGTAATTCTTACCTCATAGTCACCACCCTTCCACAATGGTTAATTTTGTTTAATTCTTCTTAGAATATAGGGTATCTTTATGTAATTTTTGCACACTTGTAAATAGTGTCTAGTTACTCCACATATGAATCCAGGGAGTTATAACATGTTCATGCTCTTGCTTTGTTTTATTAAATATTTTGAAAATCAAATCCGTATAATAATATGTTTTATAATAAGATAATGCTATAGGTGTTAACAATTGACTTGCCTTCTCATTTATTCTTTATATAGCATAGCAATCCCTTTGTATAATGTGTTCAAGGCTCTTCAGCTTAGGGAAAGATTTTTTTTTCTAAATCAAGTTGACTTTGTTGCTTCTATTATAACATTTCTGTTTTAATTATTTGGTTTTTTTTTGTTGTTGTTGTTATGTGCCTTCAACATCATCAATTATAAGAGATCCCTTTATCAATATCCAATGTTTTTGTTGTTGTTGGCTTAGGTACTTGGGTGTTCTCAATAGCACACTTTCATTTCACCAGCAAAATCTACACTTTAATGTTGCCAAAGGGTCTTTTTTTTCTGTTGCTGCCATTATGATTTACAATACTCTGTTTGTGTCATGAGTGTATGACATGTGTGAGTGTGTGTGTGTGTATCAGTCTTTCTGTGTATGTGTGTATATGCATGATTGTGTGTGTGTGAAAGGGTGGATATTAAATAACTTTCTGATATTTTCTTTTATCTTCATTGAAAATTATTTTTCAAAGTCCATTATCCTATCTTTAACCATTTTTCTCATCTTTTGAGTTTATAGGTTTTGTGTGAGATTTCCTATACATTGAGATGACATTCTAACATCCTTTCTGAACCCCATGGTTTCCAAGACAGTAAGTCTTTGAGAAGTCATTTATTCTTATTTCCATCCACAAGAATACTGATTGAATTACATTTTCAGATATGCAGCTAAATGTTAGATGAATGTGAGGAGCCACTGCCCAGTTCAAAAGTTTCAAGACTGTAATCATTAATTATGATCATGCCGGTTCAAGCTATTTGTTTTTTCCTTTAACTATTTGTGACTCAGATGTGCTGAAATCTTAAAATTTATAAGTTTAAAAATAGAAGTAATCAGTAATCGTAGCTCCTAGAAGTCTACAAATTATTTTCCCTAATAAGTCCACATTATTTAACCTGTAGAAATGATTAGTTTTGAACAAAAATGTTTTCTCATTTTCTCTAAAATCTGCCATCCTTCAACCCTCTCAACACACACTTGTAAGCAACATAACAGTTACTTCCTTTTCAATTCTTTCCTTATAGATACCAGCTGTATCTAGATGTGCAAAGATGAATGCCATTGATAGGGAAAAAGAGCAGCATTCCAGGTATCCTGGTGATGGTCAGACACTGGAGAGCTCTGGAATAGTCTTAGACTGGATGTTCTGTGTGTACTAAATCATCTAGCACCATGCCTTATATATAAGTCTTATTAATCATCCTGGATAATTATTTTATTATGTCAACACATATGACTTATTCTTAATAAGTGCTGGGTGGGAGAATGGCTCAATAAATGAATTGATAGATGGAAGGATGAGGAAATGGATGGATGGATGGTGGTTTATGAGTCATTGGTGTGGGATTTATGTTTCTGGTATACAAGGCACAAGGGCAGGAGGACAGGAAGTCATTCTACATGATGTTATCCTGGCTTGACATCCAGGCTCTCACAAGATAGATTGGTCTCGTAGCATTTTTGATCTGTCTTCATGAACAATGGTAATAGACTGCCACACTGCCAACAAGATACCATGTTAAACACAGAGATTCAGATACCCTCATGTTGCCTTCTCTGTTCCCTTACCATTCCTTTCTTTCCAACTGTTCCTAGTGTTTCCTATCCAACGATGCCTCTTGCTTAATAATCCTCTCTCTGCTCTCTTTCATATTTGCACCAATTATTTCCTTAGTCATTGGAACATGCATTGATACTATTACTATTCAGCTCTGTCAAATGTGAGACATGGTTCTTTAACTTTGTCACAGTAGTTTTCTGGAATAGTAAGGAAGTTTAGGCTATGATCAATTTGAGACCTATTATTGGCAGTAAAATGAGTAAAGCAATAAATCCAGAACCCTCCAGATTTATATTTATGTTCCCATCCACCCTCAGCCATTTTAACACAGATGTAACTTTTATTACCAGAAACTATACATAGTAATTGATTTTTAGGTTCCTATTTCAGAAACTACAGATCAAAGGATATTAATTTTTAAGAGGCCACTCAATCAGACAGTGCGTTCTTCCCTTATGGTGGTTCAAAGAGCTCTGGGGTGGAACTTAGGAAATCAGAGGACCAACTCAAGTCTGCTCCTCCTAGCCTCTGAGGCGAGTCACTCCCCATAGCAGGCCTTCAAGGACTTTATTCCAAAATAACCCAGTTCTCTGTTGTCTCCAAGTGCTGAGTGCTGCTATAAAGTTGATTTCTTTTACTTGCTAGTGCTGAGAAAGGATCTCATTAGAGCCCAGTATCATCCCAGATGCTCGACTTCTGTTTGAAAAGCTGTCTCTTGACAAATTCTGATCAGGGGCCTGATTCCTGAGCCAGTGTTGGTAAACATGGACTCAGTATTTACTTTAACATGATAGTTTAGTTTGAAGATTGACACTGCCAAATTTATCTTTTAATTATTTTTCCTTTTTCTAATATTTAATTTTAATTTTTAAAATCTCATTAGCTTACCAAACGGTAGGTTTCCCCATGAGACTTTCAGACGTGTTTCCTTTTATTGGATTCGCTTTCTCACTCTCCTTTCATTTCCTATTTCTCCTTTCCTGCTGTACCTGCTGACACTCAATATTCTGTCTTTCCACTTTTCTGTATTGTCTTCCATACCTCACTCCCTTAAAACCTTCTTTCTTTCTAGTTTCATGGACTCCTCTCTAGTTTCCTGTTGTACTCATATTTTCTCCCATCTAGACACCCACATTTAACAATGAGAGCCCTGGATCAGATTTGTATATAGTTTTGTCTTTCTGAGCTTGGGTTACTTTGCTTGAAATAATGTTTTTGAGTCCCATCCATTTTTTTTTGCAAATTTCTTAATTGATGTGTTCTTTATAGCTTAATAAAATTCTATCATACTTAGTAGCATATTTTTGTTATGTATCCCTTTTTTGGATGGAAATATAGGCTGAATCCATGTTCTTGCTGTTGTGAATAAAATGAGATTGATCATAGATACACAATGGTGCTGTATTAGAAGCTGCCCATTGCAATCACCTTTTACAAGAGCAATGAAATTGAATGTTCCTGTTTGAATTAACTACCTATATCAATTGATATGTGTTTAATTTTAAGGAGGACCATCATTGAAAGTTGAAAGCATATCATTCACAGTGCTATTCAATGTGATCATTGAACTCTGTGCATTCTATCTTCCTGGGACCTATTGACTTAGGACCAGCTTAGCATAAGATTACCACCTACACTGGGCATTATTGCTCACCCTCAACCAATGTTTTCAGAGACCTCCCAAAAATAGTCTACTCTACTCTGTTTGAATTATGTTATTGCTGAAGTACATTTTTTCCTACTTTGATGGCAGAATTTAAACTTTGACATGCACCCAGAGTTCTCTTATTTTATCCTCAACATGCTTCTTGTACTTGGAGCATTTTAAATAGATTTGCACAAGAGTGATTCATCTAATTCTCTAATTCATCTTTCAGCTCTGAAGAGTTTTCTTACACAATTTCCTTATTTCTATTTCTGTGAGACAAATAACAATTATAAAGAAATGAGAAGTCCTAAGTTCTTATCTAATAGCTTCTGCATTCCCTTTTATCCATGAAGTTCTACTAGAAGTTATCAAATATACTTTTGCTTTTTTACTCAAGTTTCTTGTGATCTGTTCAATCACTGAGTTTCATCATTCAGTCTGTTGTGAGTTCAGATAATTTACCAAAGGTGGCACATGCTGGGGCTTTCACTATAACCATATAAACACCTCTTTCAAAAGTGACTCTGAACACTTTGGTCTGTTCCCTTCTCATAACTTGAAAACTCCTTTTTAAAATTAACATAACTTTCACTTGTACAATAGTTCATTATAATCAAGATATAGCTATAGTTTTTTTACACCTGAGGTTCATCTACTTTCATTCATATTTATATCCTTGTTTTCAGTCTAACAGATCAACTCATTTTATTGTGTTTAAGCAATAAAAACATACTCATTCTCGTGTGTCTGGTTGCTAATTTAAAATTTTCTGTTGTGTCCCAATAATTTAGTCTCTGTAATAGAGAAAAATAGAGTTGATTGTCAGTTTTGACATTCTGTACCTGGAAAAACTGAAGGTAAGTGATAGCAGATATGTATTTTACAAATTCTCTGTCATGTATTTTGAGAAGTTGTCAATAAAGTGATAATCCTTTTAGATGTATGAATATTGACTAGGAAAATTTACTTTTACTTAGTGATTTCTTTGATCCTTTAGGATATTAAGTCTACTTAATATGAATGACAGTGCTAATGCATGTATATGTTATACTTCCTCTGGGAACTAGATAATACACTGACGGATTTTCTTTTCATTTTTAAAGATTTAGGTTTAGTTTTTAATTATATGTACATATATATATATATATATATATATATATATATATATAGTATGTGTGTGTGTGCATATATACTTGTGTATATGTATACCTGTGTAGGCCAGAAGTGTGTGTTCGAGCTCTTCAGTTGGAGTAACAGGTGCTTATGAGTTCTGGTCCTCTGCAAGAACATCCAGAGCTCCTAACTGTGGAGTTATCTCTCCAGTCCTGGATTGTGTTTTTGAACTGAAGAATGAACCTAGGACCTTGTACGCACTAGGCAAGCATTCTACACCTGAGCTACACCCAAACCCAGATTCCTTTGTTTTCTCTTATTTTCACTTGATGTGGCAGGGTCTTGCTCAATCTCTCAGGCTGGCCTTCAACATATTCTGTAGTTCAGAGGCAAACTATGAACTTGGGATCCTCCATCAGCCTTCATTCTGAGCAGCAGGAGATGCAGGTCTGATTGCCAGGCACCACTTGATTTCCATCTTTTTAGAAAAATAAAGATTCCAACTCATTTACTAAAAGACTGATAGAATTTTACTTTCACTTTCATGAGAAATATGCAATTGAGGCCAATCTCAAGTCTGTTTACAATGAATATTCTATTGCTTTATTGTCACTGAAATTTAATAGAAGTGATTCTTTTTTCTAGAAACCACATTAAAGAATTTTCTTGCTTACCTGTCCTGAGATGAAAACTTTGCTTTTCTTCTTGAAAGTATCTCAACTGGACCAATACCATAGCCTTCTTTGAGATAACAGAATATTGAATTTGACTGAGGAGTCCACACAGATTCCAATTGTACAGGAATGTGTCAAGGACAAAAGCAAAGTAGGATTTTGGTCTCATTTTTCTCAGTATATACTGTGCTATTCCAAGTTTATTCTAGTATTTATTATTATGATGATATTATGAAATACTAGGTAGGGGTAGTGGAGCAAAGCAATAAAAACTATTGACCACTATTATAACAAGTAAGAAAGGTGAGTCTTATATAAATATTAGTAGATGGAGCTATTCTTGATAGCGTCCACACTGTCCACACATTTAAAATGTGTAAACAAAAAAGAACAGCTTTGTTCGGTGGGTTTTAGCTGAAAATGACTATGGAGAATGAAAGATAATTATGTAAGAAAAATTCAAATTGACCATTGGAAATAACCCCTATATGTTTTCTAAAGGAAATCTGTCTCCATTATAGAACACTATTTACAACTACCCAATAAATTATGATGTGAGGATTCTAAAAGGAAGTACTTTGAGAACAGCAGCAGTGTTTTATATTGTTTATGTATTTAACATCTTCCTTGCTCACATTCTCTCCATTCATTTATTCAACATATATTTCTTGAGCATCTTAGTGTTTGGTGGATTAAGAGTCATAGGCTTCAGCATGCTACTTGGGATAATGTTAGTGGCTATAGTATTTAAACTGATATCTTAATAATGCAACATAATGAAACTATAGTTTTACTCAAATGAAACCCAAATCATGGATTTCCTATTGACAGAAGACTCTGGGTTGATGGGGAGAGTACATAGTTAAGGAGGAGAGTCTCACATACATCCACACAGAGATCTAAGCTGAGGGAATGTCTACGTTCCCTTTGATTTCATATTCCAGTAGAAAATTAGGAGTAGAGAGATATTGAACAAGAAACAATCTCTTTCTAAAATAATTCACTGTCATCCTTTTACTATGGTTGAGAATGTCCTAGATGATACTGTATGTATTCAATAGAAGTTAGTGGAAGTACCCTTTTCTTCAACAGTACCCTGTAATTTAAAGAGGATTTAACTTTATGTTTTTTCTTGTTTTTTTGTTTGTTTGTTGAACCTAGGAAAACTGACCAAAATGGTTCATTTGGACAATCAGTTCTAGTTAAAGTAAAACTGACAACAACTTGAAACAATAATTAGAATAAGCATTTTGTTTCAAGGAGATAAATATGAAAATACACAAATCTGAGCAATAGGTAGACCTGGAGGTGTCCAGCTTAAATTGGTGATTTGGAAATGGCTCGCTGCTAAGGAAGCATTCTAGCAGTTACCTGGACAAGGTGGGGATAAGAAGTGCATGGGATTCCAGGGGAGATCCCTTAAAAAAAGTTTGAAGCATGCTGAGTAGAGCTGTGTCTGGAATGTACAGGAATAAGCATATGCCCATAGAGCAGGAGCAGAGTAAGCAGGAGAGGTAAGAGTTTACCAGGCCTGGAGAGTGCTCTGGTCTGCTTACTCAGGAGCCTCTCGGTGTGGGAAGAACTTAGATTTTACTGTGAGGTACAGGGGAAGTCATTAGAGGGATTTTTAGCAGGGGAATGGAAGGTTTTGATTTATGTTCTAAAAGGATCACTCTAGCTGTTGGACTTAAAATAGACTGTGGTGAAATAGGGCAGAAGTAGGGAGACTGTTAAAAAGCTTTCCTTCAATAATTGAGGTGAGAAACCATGGCAGCTTAGATCAGAGGTAGTAAGAAGTATCCGTTCCTGGGCATAATTAGGAGGTAGAGTCTTCGGGATTGGCAGATGGAGTGGCAAGAGGTGCAAAGGAAGAGAACAGTCCAGGGCAAAGCCAAGCTTTGAGGATCAAAGGCTGATTAAAAGAATGGATTTTCCATTAGTTGACACGAGCAAGACGGTAGTGGGGGCTCAGGTGGATGCGAGAAGAGTCTGCCATGATTTTGATTTTGGATGACTTAAACATCTAAGTAGAAATTCAGAGGGGCTAACATCAGGCAAATAAGGAATAAGTGTAAACATGGAGCCCCTGAACCTAGTAGTACTCACAGGCATGAGGAAGTAGTAGGGTATCTCAGTCCCAGACTTTGAGCCTTTGGAGAGCCTATACTTAAGATAGTGTGAATATACATAATAGCCAGATAATACAGATGGAAAAAGAGCCAGTAAAAACAAACCAGGACGCCCTGATGTCAAACAGAGTGTTTCCAGAAGGAATGAATGAGCCATGGGGTCAGGTGCTGCAAATTAGTAGAGTAGATTGTCAACTGGAGATTGTCTACACAATGAGTGGTAGAGAGTCTGAAATAGAGAGGTCTTTGGTCATTTTGACAAGCAGTTTAAGAATAGTGATAGACAGGAAAGCTCTGGCAGCAATGGCCATATGTGATTATTTTGAGTTTTTTTCTCTTTTTTTTTTCTATAAAGGGAAGAAATGGGGTGTGAATTGGGACAGGAAGTAAAAACAATGAAGGCTAATTTTATAATCATTAAGTGAGGAAAGTAGTGACATTCATGAAGAGACTAGGGGAAAATTTTATGATGTTAAAACGAGAAGGGGATTATTGCAGTCACAAGCAAATTTTCAGTGTGAGGGTTTCATAGGGAGGCAAGTTTGTAACAGCTCAGGTTAAGGGGGTTATGGGTATGCAAGGTGGGTTTGCAGGAGTTGCTTTGATTTGTTCCTTTATTTCTTAGGGAATAAAAAAAAAACCCAAATCATTCAGAATAAAGAGGAACCAATGCAAAATTACCATTCCAGAGGATGAACTAGTGAATGAAAAAGACAAATTGTGGGAGGGAGTTCTAAGGGCCCACATGAAGAGCAAGCCTATTCATCCTGCTATCATTCTTTCATCCTGTCCTAGTACTAATATGGCTGTGGCCGGGATGTGATAGTGGACCTTGTTCAGCAAGATGGGCACTTTTCTTGATCAGGCAAACAGCATTACCACCATTTAAGAGAATTTAATGTACTAGTGAGAGCATAATTAAGCAAATGTATCAGCGTGCGACTGAGGACATCAGAAGCTGAAGGCAGTCTGAAGGTTGAAAGATTTATATATTTGCAGAAGTACCATTATACCCTTCAGAGGGATAGAATAAAAATTCTGGGGTTAGTAGTCGAAGAGTAGAGTCCTTGAAGCTAAGAGGATTCAGTGATTATAGCGTTAGAAATGGAAAGTTCTAGAAATAACATGGAAATGGAGGGCTAAGGATGGTTACAGAGCAAACTCTTTGGTAGAAAGAAAAACAAAGAGTGAAGAGGCTGAGGTTGAAGAGTACCGTCCAATTTATTGAAATCTTGAGCATTTTGACATGAGCGGTTTGGATGACACTGAGTGGGGAACTAAAAATCTCAGCGCTCTGACCTTCTGTCTCAGATTTTGTGAATGTCTCCTTTAAAAGCCCCTTCTTGACAGTCTAGTTGAAGTTACCTCTAAGTTGTTGTTCAAATAGAAGTGTTTTTATTTTGACCTCACTTTTCAGAGATGTTTAATAGCTATAGAATTCTAGTTTGATAATTATATTCTCTTAGCATTTTGGTATCATTGTTCCATGGCCATCTGACTTTCATGTTTGTTATTTCAGAAAGCAATAGTTTAATTATTATTTATGATAAATAATGTTATTTCAATATAGCCATTTTTCAAAATCCTATTTATTTGTGATCTACAGTTTATGTAGGATTTTCACATTATAAACTTCATAATTTCCTGACTTTGAGCCTTGGTGCCTTTATTCCTTATTTTTATTTAATCTTTAACAATTCCTTAAGTATATATAATGCATTTTATCATATAAATCCTAATGACCCTAATTTCTCCCCTTTCTACTGCTGCAGTACTCTTTCTTCTGCCTAGTACATTCTCCAAGTACTTTCCTGCGCTCTCTCTCTCTCTCTCTCTCTCTCTCTGTGTGTGTGTATGTGTGTGTGTGTGTGTGTGTGTGTGTCCCACTGAGTTTAGGGTTGGTTGTTTTATTTGAACATAGTTGTGGAGTTATTTACTGAGGAATGGACAACTCATCAATCGCTATACCACTGTGTTTCAGCCATTCTGATCAATTTTATGAGCTATGTATATTTGCCTATCTTCCTATGATGTGTTTGAACTGTCATCATTTCATGTTTAATCTTAATATTGACTATTAATCTTCCCTTAAATCATATTCTCCTTCCTATTATTGTGGGCATTTGAACCTTATTTCCTGCGTTTGTTTCATATTTGATTTTTAGTTTTCCAACTTGATTTTCAGCAATGCCTAATATATTCTTTAAGATTAATACATTTTAATTTTTATGCATGCATCCAGTTTATTTTCCAGTATCTGTGGTAAGTTTTATTCATCTCATCTCATCCAAATTGCCAATCATCTCAACTGGTTCTATAAGCTTATTAAGGCAGCATAAGTCATAGCCTCTGTGTCACAATCCCAATGTTTACAGTGTCTGGAGGACTCTGATGATGCAGTATACAGTTTTTCTTTGTGGTGCTCACAACAGCTGATTGCTTCACTCATGAAATGATTTCTAACATCATGAGTTCATGTTTCCCTAATCCCTGTGCTTTGTTTATATTGGGGTAATTTTAGGCTAAATTTAACTTGTCTGCATAGAGGTTTCTCATGATATTTTCAGTTTCTTAGAGGATGGACCATTCCAAGACACCTTCAGTCTTTATAACTTTCAGTTTTGTTTTGGGGAAGAAGCTCCAAGCATATGCAAAATTCAGTTTGCAACCATGAGCGTAAGCTAGGCTTCACAAGACATGCTTGATTGTGAGTTCTAGGCTCACCTGGATCACATAACGGATTTTCTTAAAACAAACAAACAGACAACAATAAAATTGAGGACTGGGGTTGTAGCCTAAGGGTAGCATGATTTCTTTCTTTGAGAAAAGGCCTCAACTGTATTCCATTTACTACTCATTTGCACATACAGAGAAATGTTGCTGCCCTTCCCCTCCTCCCCTCACCTCTCTCCTCCTTTTTCCTTCCACTCCTCCATTCTTTCTTCTTATGTCCCTGTCCGCTTATTCACTTGCCTCTTCAGTTATCTCTGTGTTTTCTTAAGTCTTCTGAAACTATCCTTACTTTCCTGTTATGCTGACAGAAAATGCAGAGTGGCATGTTATAGAAATGTTTACTCAAATTTATAAAGATTATAAATCATATTAGGTATGTCATCTTACATTTGTTTTTCAATAGATCTTTGCATATTAAGGATAGGTATTTTAGGCTATAAATTTTAAGTTTTTTTTTTCTTTTTTACTAGTTTACTGTTTGTTCTTTTAACTTTGTTAATAGTTCTGTGTTTTCCTTCCTGATACAGATTGGTTTTGTTGTGGTCTTTAGTATTGTGGCTACTACAAATTTTTCTCTATCATGTCATGGGATTTATCACCTGTTATTTCTTCTGATTCTTCCTAGAATTTGCTATTTTCAACAATTCATTTTCTCTGTTGGACATAAATGACATTTCATAGCCTTGGAAACATAATATATAATATTGAAAAGATAAAATATATAAAATAAAATGTGATATTATAAATGCACATTCAATTACATTCTAATATACTCATTCATTTATAGAATATATACATTATAGTATAGATATTCAAATTTAGGTAATCCTGAGTAATTCTACCATAGTATTTTGATTTTTTGCTTACTCCCTGTTAGTACACTGGTGAATATTGCAAGTGTGGCATAAGTGTTTTGATTTTAATTTTCTTTCTCTTTTCAATCATCAAGTGTTTTTCTTAAAGAAATTTTGAAGGTGATTCTTCCTTAATTCTGGTTTAGAGAACACAACAATGGAAAGTTCAGACATATCCAAAGTGCAATGGCAGACATAACAGACAGGTGTGTAGACAGCTGTGATTTAGTGAGAAATTCTCTAATGGAGAATACTGGACAACATGTGTAGCAGCTATACCTAGTCTATGCAGTGGGATCAAGGAAGGCTTTCTGGAAGTGATGATTCAAAGTCTATGTTTCTGCTACATAGAAAAGAGGTCAACCAAGAAGTCATGGTAAGACAACATATGTGATATTCCTAGGAATAGAAAGTGTGATTTATCTAAGAGACTGAAACAAAGCTCCATTGTGGAGAACTACCAATGATGCTGTACAGTTGCTAAAGAGTAAAACTGTTGCCTCAAAATGACCAAGGAAATTGTGGAGGTTTTATTTAGTGTATTCATCTAAAAGTTTGAAAATGAATAATAACAAGATAAGCTGGTTCAGCAGCAGCTGTGCTAGAGTTGTTTTCTGTAGGAGAGAGGCTAACCCCCTGCTAGACAGGCTAAGGAGGCAGACACCACTGTGAGCCTAGGGAAAAAGGTGTGAGAATGATAGTATACATGGATTTTCTGAGGTAAGTGATGGAAGGAAATGAAGATAATTAGCTGTTTCTAGGGTTTTAAAATAAGCTCTGGGAAATTTTTAAAAATTATTTTATTCCTTGATAATTTCATACATGTTTATACCTTCTGGTCACACTCACACCCCACCCTTTCCTACCCTCCTATTTGCCCTCTCTTGCCTCCTCTCCTCTCACCAAATACCCACTCCCCTTTTATGCCTGTTTGTTTTGTTTTTGTTAGGTGTGGGTCTACACACCAGGGCGTGGGTAACTTGCCAGTGCAAGTAACAACACTGAAGACAGGGTCTTCCTGGATGAAGTTTCAAAATTAATTATTTGTTGAATAATAGAGTAAAAAAATCTTTTTTCTTCCAGTCCTAAGCTACTGGATGAAGTCATGGTGCTTTTATAGGTTGATCATTGTGTTATTGATTCAACTTGCCTTCCCCAACTCACCTAATCAACCTACCCTATATTAGAACAGATGCTGTGATTTCTTTACTTGGTTTGCTCCCTTCCCTCCAGAGAAGTCCTTCTGTCTATATGCCAACTAAAGACATTCTCCAAAGATACTTGGACCTTGTGTTGTCAGTGGTCTGAAATATCTTTCATTGATGATTATATATGACATTGTGTTTGAATGTTATCAGTGTGATGATCATAGGCCTTGGGAGCAGACCAACCTGCCTCTGCCACGTATAAGCTTCTTGATGTGGAGAAATCAACTTCCTGAGGTTATACCCTCCTAATAACTCAGTACAATAATAAAGAACTTGTCTATTGTGAAGAATAATATTAAGGCTATCCTGCTCCTGCTAATGATTACTAATAATATCTCCAAGATTGTTTCTCAAGTCTGTGGACATGGAAATAGTGCATGTGTATGGTGGTACAGCATTTCATATGTCACCTACAGTAACTTTGGATATATACCAAGTGGTATGATTGAATACTTGTAGTATGGGATTCATGAAGGAGAGTGGAATTTTAATAGAGAGCAGACTTTAGTTTTTCCTACTATGTGCTATGTAATGCTGAGGATATTATCTTTTTTTCTAGCAATCCTTTTGACCTGACTCAAGGATGAAAATATTTTCACCATGTCTATTCTCCTTGTGGGTAGGAATTCTGCTAGTTATCCATAACTGCAGGTTCGATAGGGAACATTTTAGTTGTAAATTAAACAGTATTGTAAATAATTATTTCAAGAATGGACATTAATTTTATTGAATATCATCTGATTATCAATTGTGTTTTCACTTTAGTCTGTGAATATGTATCAAAACAAGAACAATTATAATAACTCCTAAAGGCAACATATCCTGGTATCAGGATGAATAACAAGACTTGAATATTGTTAGAAGACTTATTGGTTGCTTTAGCAGTGGATAAATGTTTGGATTGACCCATCTATAACAATACATGGAGTGCTAGTTGAAGAGAAATTTAGGCATGATCACTATCCAGCATCCTTTCTCCAGAGATGAAGCTGAGGAAGCTTGATCAGTGCAGAATGGTGGAATTGGCTCTACCTAACTCTGATATTTTCATCCATGCCAATTTTGGAGAAATGTGGTTGGAAGGAATTTAGCTTCATGTCATGACAATCTGAGTTCTCCTATCTCACTTTTAAGGTCCTACATTTGTTATTTTGCAATTATTTTATAGGTTGTTTAAACTCAAGCTGTTATTGTTTGGTTTGGTGCGTGTGTGTGTGTGTGTGTGTGTGTGTGTGTGTGTGTGTGCTAATGTATATTCAGCTTTTTTTAATCAATATGTACAGGTCTTTTGCCTTTGTGTATGTGTTCATCATTGCATGTCTGGTGCTTGAAGAGGCCAGAGGAGACCATTAGATCCATTGGAACTAGAATTTTAGATGAGTCACTGTGTGGGTGCTAGAAATTGAACCTGGGTCCTCTAAAGAGCAGCCAGTTTTCTTAAGTACTGAGCCAGTTTTTCCACCCTAGTTTTTTTCTTTTACAAACAGTTTACATTTTTATTATTATTATGATGTTTATATGGTGTTTATGCTCTTGTGTTCTTGTCACAGTGCTCAGGTGCAGGTCAGAGGGAGGCTCTGTGGAGTGCTTCCTCTCTTTCTAACCCATGTGTAGTCCAGATCTAAGTCTAGTAGTCAGAACTGTGTAGAAAAGAACTTCATGGCTGACCTATATGCATTGACAGTACATATGTGGTATTTTTTTTGTTTTTTTTTTTTGTTTTTTCGAGACAGGGTTTCTCTGTGTAGCTTTGCGCCTTTCCTGGAACTCACTCTGTAGCCCAGGCTGGCCTCAAACTCACAGAGATCCGCCTGACTCTGCCTCCTGAGTGCTGGGATTAAAGGCATGCACCACCACCGCCCGGCGCATATGTGGTTTTAACAATTATTTTTTAAATGGCAAATGCAATTTGGATCCCATGTATTCCTTGAGATTGTAGCAGAATCTTTGTTTTCCCAGCTTTGAGATTTGTGAGTTTTCAAATCTCATGTGGATTTATACAAACATTCCCCAATAGATATCTCATGCCCTTCCCCACCTTCTGTTTCTCTAACCATGTCTATTACCATATATTTTCCCACATCCATCAGAATATCATACCAAGTTTGAGCTAAATAAAAATTTGTGAGTAAGGTAATTTAAGTGATGTCTTGAATATTTTGAGGGAGCTGACACTGTCCAATTGTTTTGCCTGGACCCCCTCTGCCTTATCTCTTGCTTTAGATTGAACATTCCCCTTGAAAATTTTCTATCCCTCCTCTGTCTCCTTTTCTGTCCCTCTCCCCTTCCCTCCATCTTCCCACAGACAAAGGCATCCATATATGCTTATATATCTCTTAGGAGGATAGTAAATTTTTTATAATGTCAGTAAATTTCTTGATACAAATTTATATTGGCTTTTCCTCTTTTTTTGCTTAGATGACTAAGGAATACCTATCCAATGAGAGCTCTGGGTTTCAGCTGTAGTTGGTGGTCTAGACACAGTATGCCAACAGAACTTGGAGTTAGTAAGCAAAACAAAGTTGTCTTTCTGTCTTTAAAGCTCTATTTGCCCACTCATTCTTCTCCAATATCTCCCTATTACAGAGAGCTCAGCAAAGCTACTTTTCTGGTATCCATCTCAGACTTCAATCTCCTCTGGATGGGAAGGAAGACAGGTTGTACTGCTAGAAATGACATTAAAAAGTGAGTTGTGATCAAGAGAGCAGCTGTGAAGTTAGTTAGGCCAGAAAGAAAGTTGACATGGTACAGTGAGATTGTGCTTGCTTTTTCTGCTTTGATGTTTCTGCTGTCGAGAAGTAGAATCACCAAAATTTATAAGGAAAACTGTAAACAAAAGAAAGTGCTAAAAATATACTGAGAAGGGCAACTCGTCCTTTGTGGCCATGTGCCATGAAATTCCACTGCTACATCTACTGGAGCAGGCTTCTGAAGACTGTGGACTGGCCATCTCCACTCCCTCCCTGTGTCTGTCTGGCTAGTGACTCCTGACTTAACCTTCCTCTTCCCACAATTCTTCTTGTCTACTTATCCTGCCTATACTTCCTGCCTGGCTACTGGCCAATCAACATTTTATTTATCAACCAATCAGAGCAACACACATTCACAGCATACAGAACGACATTCCACAGCACTATATTATTGTCTGGAAAGGTTGAATCGTCTACTTGAAAAAGCCTAGAGACATCTGAGGAAAGCCCAGAATAAGGAACAGCCTGAATCAGATTACCCTGGTGTGTATGTCTGAAGGGTTGGGGCTGAGGGTGGAGCCTTTATTGCTGCACTCAGTCTACTATGGGCACACAATATCTAGGCAGGTATTTCCTGGGCTACATAAAAAAGCTTGGCCGGGCGGTGGTGGTGCACGCCTTTAATCCCAGCACTCAGGAGGCAGAGGCAGGCGGATCTCTGTGAGTTCGAGGCCAGCCTGGGCTACCAAGTGAGTTCCAGGAAAGGCACAAAGCTACACAAAGAAACCCTGTCCCAAAAAACCAAAAAACAAAAAAAAAAAAAAAAAAAAAAAAAAAGCTTGTTGAGCAAGAGTATGAAAGTGAGCCAACAAACAGCATTCCTACATGGTTTCTGCTTCAAGTTCCTGCCTGAGTTCCTGCCTGAACTTCCTTTATTGATGGACTGTACCCTATACAGGAAAGAAACACTCCCTTTCCCTGAAATTCTTTTTTTTTTTTTGAGCTGAGGGTCGAACCCAGGGCCTTGTGCTTGCTAGGCATGTACTCTACCACTGAGCTAAATCCCCAACCCTTGAAATTCTTTTTGTCAGCATGTTTTATCACAGCAACAGAAAGGTCACTGGAAGATTTTGGGGAGTATCTGCTGGCTTGGTTAACCACACGAGCCTTAGAACAATTCCCTTACGTACAAAAGAACTATATCCACTCTGAAAATTACTTCCACTAAGGATGCTACTAAGATACACATTGATGGATTTATAAAGGGTACCAGTTGTTATTTATTTATTGAGTGCAACATTACAAAGGGCCAACTAATAAATAAGACTTTAAGGACATCATTCCTTGACTCCATAGAAGATATATTGGCTGAGTGTTTACAAATACATCAGCTATTGCTTAGCATTAGAGCAGCATCAGTTCTGTTAGAAATATGTGTATACTTTCTCACCATGTTTTTCCAATTACTTTTTTCTGCTCGTCTGACCAAACACATTTGTAACACTCCAATTTATTTTTTTAACGCCCATGTCATGATATGTGATAAATACCTAGAACTTGAAAATGTAAAATAATGAACCCTAAATGTACTTCTAGAAGTAGCAACAGAAAAAAAAAATGATACAAAGTAGCTATATATATTTTCATGGTAGAATCTTAGTAAGAAGCTGCAAAGGAATTATGTGAATGGGGTAGAGGTGACTTTGGGTTTGTCTACTACAACATTTTCCCTTCATATCTCAGTAAAAATCTAAGATGCTGAAAAACCTAAGTGCCCTTCTCAGTGGAATGAAAGTGCTTGATGTATGTCAAGGAAGCAAGATGTCAAGGCAGAACTAAGAAAAGGTACCAAGCCAGGTGACTAAACATAGATAAGAATTATGGGTTAATTTAAGTGTAAGAGCTAATCAGTAATAAGGCTGAGCTAATGGCCAAGCAGTTTTAATTAATATAAGCCTTTTTCTGGTTACTTGGGTCTGAGTGTCTGCAGACCGGGTTGGGCACAGGAAAACTTCTGACTACAAATGGTGCCAAAACACGGGGCAAGAGTTTCCACCTAAAATGGGAGAAAGCTTAAAAAACAGATTCTAAAATGGAGCAAAAAACAGCTTCCCAGTTGCGACTTTCAGGCCAGCTGCAGCCTGTGGGCTTGAGCTACTCTATGGTGGGTTTGTGGCGTGTGGGCTTGACCTGCAGCATGGCAGATTCCTATTGTGGTACAGAGAGGTGTCTCCAAGCCACACAGTATGCTGCATGATGGATTTAGCCTTTACGATTACAAGAAAGAAAGAAAGAAAGGAAGGAAGGAAGGAAGGAAGGAAGGAAGGAAGGAAGGAAGGAAGGAAGGAAGGAAGAAGAAAGAAGAAGAGGTTTGGGGGCTACACGCTGCTTTAATAGACCACTGCTTCTGAGAGCTGGTGGCACACTTGGTTCCCAGAGCTGTTGGTAAACCTACTACCGTCATCCTGAAAAGCTGAGGTGGGCGGAGTCAGCAGCCAAGGCTTCAGCTTGAGTATTGGCCAAGGTAATTTAAAGCAATAGATTCACAATAAAACAGATTCAGATAAACCTCTAAATGGTTTACAATATGTATAAAAATATATGTAGGCTTGAAAGAGAGAGGAAAAGGAATATAGACAGTTATATAAAGAAATAGAAAGTTTTTAAAAATAAAGTCTTTAAAGAGAAAGTAAAAGTAATATAAAAAATAAGCCATGTAAAGATGGAAATCACGTAGAGAGTCTGGATTATACTGTTTTGGGAATTTTTAACTACAGAGAGACATTTGATTGTAAAGGCTGCTCAGTTAAACCAATATGTGTATTTTTTTTATTTTTCTTTATTAAGAAATTTTCTACTCACTCTACATACCACCCACAGATCCCACTTCCTCCCTCCTCCCACCCCCATCCCTCTCTCCCAAGCTACCCCACATCCCCACATCCCCCAAATCAAAGTCTCCCTTGGGGAGTCAGCAGAGCTCAGCACACTGAGCCTAGGCAGGTCCAAGCCCCTCCCTACTGCACCAAGGCTGCACAAGGTGTCACACCACAGGCACCAGATTCCCAAAAGCCTGTCCATGCACCAGGGACAGATCCTGATCCCCCTGCCAGGGTGCCCCCAAACAGTTCAAGCCAAACAACCATCTTCCATATCCAGAGGGCCTAGTCCAATCTGATGGGGGCTCCACAGCCACTAGTCTAAAGTTCATGGACTTCCACTAGTGTGGCCAGTCATCTCTGCACATCTTCCCATCATGATCTCCATGTCCCCTGCCTGCAGAATCCCTCCTCTCTCTCATTGATTGGATTCCCAGAGCTCAGCCTGGTGCCTGGCCATGGATCTCTGCATCTGCCTCCATCAGTCACTGGACAAAGGCTCTATGATGACAGTTAGGTTATTTGCTAGACCGGTCACCAGATTCAAAGACCTCAACATAAATCCAGTTATACTGAACTTGATAGAAGAGAAAGTAGGAAGTAGTCTGGAATGCATTGGCACAGGAGAGCTCTTCCTAAATATAACATCAGCAGCACAGACACTGAGAGCAACAATTAATAAATGGGACCTCCGGAAACTGAGAAGCTTTAGTGGAGCAAAGGACATGGTCAATAAGACAAAATGACAGCCTACAGAATGGGAAAAGATCTTCACCAACCCCAAATCTGACAGAGGGCTGATCTCCAAAATATATAAAGAACTCAAAAAAATAGACTTCAAAACATTGAACAATCCAATTAAAAAATGGGCTACAGAGCTTAACAGAGAATTCCCAATATGTATATATTTAAAGGTATCTTGATGTCAAATTTTGAATCTAAGGACATGTTGCTTTGGAAAGAAGTCTCTGCTTTTGTTTCCACAGGAAGCAAGAGGCTATAGATTTGTTCCAGGTTAAGATGGATCAGATTTGATCAAGTCAGACCTCTTGAAACTTAACATGTGGTACCTATCAACAAAGGTTATAGCCAGTCTTCCTGAGACATTATCTTGAATTTTCTCAGGATCCCAATCAGACTACCAGCACCCCCTATCAGCAGGAAGCAGCCTAGAATACTACACCCACATTCCCCCAAAAAATGGACTATGGATATTTGTCTTTGTTTAGGTTGTTGGTTACAAATTGTTATTGGTCATAGTCAATCTCTTTTTAAAAGAAGAAAGGGGGATGTTACATAGGAATACAGAATATAGATAAGATAGGATAAAAGGGTAGATTACTGAACCTAATTTTAAAGGGCAAAAGCTTGTTTGAAATGTTTTACATTGCTATGGATTTTAGTTTATTGATAGAAATTTAAAGTTAAATTTGTTATACTATATATATATATATATATATATATATATATATATATATTTCTACTCTTGATTAAGGTATTATATTTGTACAACTCATTTGAAATTTTAATGTATAATTAAGAAATACAGATTAATAATTAGTCTTCTATGATAGTCAAACTTATAGTCATGTTAGTTAAGTTTTCTAGATATACATAAATATATTTCAGTTAGATAAGTGATCTTCAAACACTTCAAAGACCTACAGAATATGGCATTTAAAATGTTTTAAAAACTTAGATTTTCTGGACAGTGAGACATGTCTGCTCCTGGCAGCACTGATTTACTTCGAAGAGAAAGATGGGCATTGAAGGCATTCCACAGAGAGTTTATTTTCTTCTTGGCAAACATAGCCATTTGGTCAAGAAACTGTTCTTACCTGGACTGCTTGACAAAATGTTGTATTGACTGGACATGCAGGACCCATAGCAAGGTGACCACTGAACTTTGCAAGGCAAGATGTTTCTTTGGGTTCCTGCTTCACATAGGAGACTGCCAGATAGTCTACAGGACACACAGAGAGAGTAACTGAAAAACTCTAGACCTATAGGCTGAAGATGGATGCTCCAAAGTTGCAGAGGAACTTTGGGTAACTGTCTAGGTAGCCAGCTGTCTCTGTCGTTCTAGATTTTTGGAAGTTGCTTACATTGCTCTTCCTGTTTACTTAGGGAATATTATATCCTTCTGAGGTCTTTAATGTAATTGAAGACTAGATAGTTATAATTTTCCTTGGTTATGATAAAAGATAAATTAGATATGAAACTGTAGACTCACAAATATAGGATAGATAGAATGTTTTCTTTCATTTTGCCAAATATAAATAGACTAGATATTGTAACTGTACTTCTTGCTTGGTAACTATTTTGTTATATATAATGTTACTATGTTAAAGCTAAAAATCTTCCTTTTTGATTAGAAAGAAAAGGGACAATGTTGTGGAATGTCATTGTGTATGCTGCGAATGTGTGTTGCTCTGATTGATTGATAAATAAAATGTTGATTGGCCGGTAGCCAGGCAAGAAGTATAGGTGGGATAATAATCAAGGAGAATTCTGGGGAGAGGAAGGCTAAATCAGGAGTTACCAGCCAGACACAGAGGAAGCAAGATGTCAAGGCAGAACTGAGAAAAGGTACCAAGCCAGGTGACTATTCATAGATAAGAATTATGGGTTAATGGGTTAATTTAAGTGTAAGAGCTAGTCAGTAATAAGCCTGAGCTAATGGCCAAGCAGTTTTAATTAATATAAGCCTCTGTCTGTTTACTTGGGTCTGAGCGGTTGCAGACTGGGCAGGACACAGGAAAACTTCTGACTACAATATAGTATTTCCAGATATCCAGAGCAAACCCATGTGAATAGTTTGAAACACCTTTAGCTGGACATATTGATACATGCCTTTAATTCTAGCACTCCAGAGGCAGAAGTTAGATGTACTTCTGAGTTTGAGGCCAGTCTTGTCAACATAGTGTGTTCCAAGACATCCAAGGCTAAACGGAAAGACCGTTTCTCAAACCAACAAGCAACAAACAAACAAACTTCTATGGATAGGTCATGGTACTTATTTATTTAT
Source organism: Peromyscus attwateri (assembly GCA_902168425.1). Classification (NCBI taxonomy): domain Eukaryota; kingdom Metazoa; phylum Chordata; class Mammalia; order Rodentia; family Cricetidae; genus Peromyscus; species Peromyscus attwateri. Next base: position 46,238 of record CABHPP010134109.1, read on the forward strand.
TACAATGTGCATGCTATGCAAAATATTCTACATTATTGTTTTGGGAGTGATAACAAGGAAAACAAGTCAGTTAATATTAAGCATTTGTCATGAATAGGTCTGATTCAAGATCCTATGGATCAGGTACAGAACTTGGAGCTATGGAGAGCTACCAATATTTGGGAATAAAATGAAAACCTATGAGCTGTGACTATCTTTCTAGATTATATCATGAAGATTTCATATCTGTTTTTTAGCAACATAGCTGAAGGAATGAAACACAAAAACCTACTTTGCACTACTTGAGAACAGTGTTTGGCTTGATGAATGGTGACCATGGATTTCTGGAGTCAAAGCCTTTGCTTCCTATTCTGGTCCAGGTTGTATTTCTGTCCAACTGACTGAAAAACAATGCATCTCTTACCAACACAAAGCATAATCTTGCTCAATCAGACTTTATAGATGGAGAACAAGATTGACATATTCTGGTTGAAAATTCTGTCAGTAAATGAGGGATGTTTCAAAGGAAAGGAATCAGAATAATTTTATAGTGCTTACCAGATACATATTTTATTGTTCTATGACCACAGGGTTTTCAGCTAATCAAGCCACTTTAGAAAGGAGGAGTTCATGTAGTTTGCCCCATAGGACTCAGGGGTGGAGGCTTTACCTAATGAATTATTTTTCAAAAAAGCAGGTACAGTCAACAAAAATATTATAGTGTGAATCGTCTTACTGAGAAGTGTCAAATACATATACAATAATATATGTCAAGGCATGCAGGCATTCACTATTATTAAATACTTTAGAATTTTGATTTCCTTGTTAAATATAAAGTAAACAAAACTAGGGGTGTGTGGCTGGGTAAGACCCTCCAGACTTAATGAAAACTAAAGTAGAAGAAGGACAGGGTTGGTACATGAATAGGATGTAGTCTTTGATGTGTAAATGTAAAGTCTTTGACCCAAATTCAGTGAAGCAGTATACAACAGTGAGTCTGGGGGCAGCCTGGAATAGACACTGAGGACTATCTCCTTGTTGCAAGATGAATCTGAGTCAAGAAAAAGCCCTATGGTTCACAAAGCTCTGGGGTGCACTGACTGCAGCTCCACATAGGATCCATACATCTCCATTAACTGGGTGTTCTCCTCCCACAAAAGTGTGATGAATAGTGAATTTGGGTATAGTGAGAATCTATATCCTTGCTGTTTCAAAGAAAATGCAATCATGTGTTCCCACTCCATTCATAAACCCCAATCGAGATCCTCAATATGATTAAAACACTCTTAAACAACTCCGTAACAACTCGGCAAGGATTCATGTAAAGAATTTAATACATCAGCTGCCCCATTATTTAACACATAATGAACTCATCCCTGGAAATCTTTTGTGTGCAGAAGCCGAGCAGTTTCAGAGACAAATTAAATTTTTCCTTTCAAAATAATCACCTATCTCAATATACATTATCATTCCAATTTTTCTTCTAAAATATAGGATTTTCAAGTGCTATTAGATATGCTGCCTTTCCTCAAAGGAATTTATATTTCCATAGGAAACATATTTACTGGTGCTGTGGTGGGAGGAATGGATGGGGTAACGTGAAATCCATTTGGAAAGCACAAGCAGGAAATTGCTGCAAGAGGTGCATGTTGACAATCCCCATCCTCTTCCTGACACTCCTCAGCTATTGAAGTTTTTCTTCTGATATGTATGAATTCATTGAAGGGTGATGTATAGGTTTCTGATAATGACTTTTGGCAAAAGGATCTACACATCAACATGTGGAATATGAGAATATTATCAAATGAGAGTGTGTGTAGGAAAAAGTACACTCAATAGTTCCTTTTGGACTAAGAGCTCAAGTCAGACAAAATCTCAACCTGGAAAGGGTGGGCACAAAATCCCACTCCTAATTGAGGAATTATTAGAATGTCATAGCTGTTAGGAAAGGGAGGCACTTTTCTTTAATGGTGTTGACCTCTAGTGGGCCATCCCATTTCAGTGTAGGCACCACTCCAAAGAGTAATTGAGCAGTACAAACTGAACCATGGAAGGAAGAAGAAGAATCTCAGAGTTGGGTGGGTAGTGAGGAGAGGGTGGATATAGGAGTAGGGGGTAGGGAGTAGTTGTGATCAGATTACGTTGTATAGAAATAAAAATAATATTCTAAAAAGTAAAAAGGTATATGTTTTGTTTCATTATTTGCTATATCTTCACAAAGATAATGTAGGTATTCATAATTGAGACACAATTTTGAATTTTATATATTTTGTCCAAATATCTAAGAATAACTGTCATATGAAATGAACATTTTTCTAGTTGCAAGTATATTTGACTTAAAAATATCTGTATGATTTACTCAATGAGAAATGGAAATATATCATCACATATGTGAGTATATTTTGATTTTACAGCTACTATTCATGTAAAAGATATTCTTTAATGTACATATGTGCATGAATTTCATATGTAATATATATGGAATATGTATACATTTTATCATTAATTCTTGGATTCATTTTAATGTCAAATTCATATTTTACTCAAGTTTATGTATATATATATATATATAATATTCATTTTAAGAATGTGTTCTTGCCTTGACTTCCTCACATGAGGCACTGTAACCTGGAACTCTAAGTCAAATAAGCTCTTTTCTCCCCTAAGTTGTTTTCTGTCTGTATATTTTGTCATAGTGTATCCTACCATTTTTATCATATTTCTGTTTCTTTCCTCTCTCCTCATGCCCAGAATTGCTACACTCTGACAAATGGCATCTGTGGATTGCCATTGTGGTTTTCAGTGGGCACCAACAGAGATGAACTAGAAGATTCCAAACAGTTGCTTATAATACAGAACGATAAAATGGAAGTCTTCAAGACACCTTGCTCATTAATCCTCACTTTGCCCAAACAATCCTCTTCAGTTCCTTTCAATTGCACTTGGCATTTTAACTTCCTGTAAAGCAAGGCCTTTGGATATAAGAATTTGAGATGCAGTCTAAAAAGAAATCAAGATAATTTCTGTTTTGAAATGAATTTGGTAAATATTTACCCCAGGAAAATAAGCATATGCCTTTCTCTGTTTGATTTACCTCTCTTCCCTAAACTTCCATTAGCAATGATCTTAGAACAATATACAACTGATGCATATTTCATGAATAAAAGAGCAGTTGAATGGGTGAGTATAGAACAGTCTCATTACAATTTCTAAATCCAGGGACTATAGGACTTATTTAAAAAGGAGAAACTATTCATTGATGTCAGTGTTTCTCAACCTTCTTATTGCTGGGACTCATTTTGACCCTCATGTTGTGGTGACCCCCAACCATAAAATTATTTTTGCTGCTACTTCACAACTGTAATATTTCTATTCTTATGAATTGTAATGTAAATATATGTGTTTTCCAGTAGTCTTAAGCAATCCTTGTGGAAAGGACGTTTGACCTACCTCCCAAGGGGTCACAGCCCACAAGTTGAGAACTACTGGATTATGGCCTTGAGGACCTGAAAACATCATTTAATGGTGTTCTAGAAAATAACTTTTAAAAATAGTTTTGCAACCCATACTTAGTATTTCATTTGTTTCCTATCATTCTTCTGCCATACACAAAAACATGGTAAGAAAAGTATGCACCTTCTTCTGAGATGTATACAGTAAAACCACAAATACTGCCTGTGCTAGAAGCATATTACATTGATTCCCTCCATTCATTCAGTAAAAGTTGTTAAGCATAGCCATGATAGGCTCTACATTAGGCAGCAATGTATAGATATACTGTTTCCTGCCCTCCTGAAGCTGATAGCTTAGTAACGAAATTTGCTTATCACATGAGGAAGCTATGGTGCTATGGGGGAGAAAACATCAACTGGGTACCAAGGAGACATTTCTAAGGGTCCTAGTTTCATTTATGTCACTATGACAAAATATACAGACAGAAAACAACTTAGGGGAGAAAAGGGCTGATTGGACTTAGAGTTCCAGGTTACAGTGCCTCATGTGAGGAAGTCAAGGCAAGAACTCTGATTCAAACCCTCAAACTAGAACTCTAGGGCTCTAGACAACCTTGTCATACCACAAAACCATGGAGAGGAGCAATAGAAGATTAGCCTGGATCGCTGCTACCTTGATTGTAGCTGGCTTTCTCCTCTCCTTTGCTATTCTCTGCTCCCTTCCCAAGAAATGGTGCTGCTTACAACAGGCTAGATCTCCCTATACCAATGAAGTCAATACAGTACCCCATAGACATGTCCACAGATCAATCTGACCTACATAGTTCCTCATTATGACTCTCTTCCCAGGTAGATTAAGGCTATCATGTTGGCAGTTAAAACTAACCAGCATACTGAGAAAGTGTAATAACTCAGACATCTATAGGATGGAACTTGATTTGTATGGTGGAATGGATGGCATCAAAGGGGCAGGGAACAGAGAGCATATCCTGGGAATTCCAAAGGAGGATGCAGCTCTTTGAGGATTATGCTGGGTCATAGTGGCCCCTTTAGTCAACCAATAGATTTTGGTCTTTGTTCTCAGACCTAAGTGTATTGAGTGCCACAGATTTATGTATTTAAAAATCAATCTTTATACTATAAATATACAGTAAGATTGAGTGGTGCTTTCACAAAATCACAATAGAATTGTATGAATATTTTAAATATGTCAACCAACCAAGCAAACCTACTTGAGTATCAGTGTGTCCAAATAAGGCTCTAATTGCATTGAGGTTTTGAGTATTCTAAGTAGAAATACCAATTGCTTCAAACAATTTGTGATCCTGGGATGGTGTTTTCTGTGCCCACAGAAAAAGAAGTTTTTTTTTTTTTT